>JAHZNB010005371.1:0-35255 GCA_027744295.1 Callyntrura guangdongensis
ATAATAATATACTTTTTAGCCCTATATTTTATTATAGCACACCAGTATTTTTTATTTTTCCGACATTACCATTCCTTTCTCTCGCTCTTGCCTCCTCTACTTGTTCCTTCTCTGGCTGACGCTATATAGTTTTTTCCTCCACGTTCCCTCCACACAAATAAAACTACTACACTGGTACTTGACTCCTCTAAAAAAGAGCATACACTTTAGTCACACACACATACACACACATTTTTTCCTTTTATTCTGGAACCATTTCCACTTTCACTTTCACACACGCTCTCTTTCTCTCTCTCGGGCTGCCTTGAAACGGTTTCTTTATTTTATTTCGGTTTTTATCCCGACACTCTCCACTCTACTGCTTTTTTGACGGACCCTTGGAATAATGAATTTCATTGAAGGAATCGACGACGCTTGCAGGAAATTTTGGCAAAATAAGCCTACCTTCGTACAAACACTAAACGTAAAATAATTTTTTGTTATCCTGGTTCTCTTTCAAAGAATGAAAAGAATACGGTAGTGGAAAGTTTACAGGAAATATTTTTAACGTGATTTTAAAAAGAAAAAAGAAAAAAAGTGAAAAAGATGCCCTTAAAAGCATCCCCAGCTGAAGCACAAGAAGCAGCAGCAGAGAGTTTCGTCGCCGTCGTCCTTGCCCGCGAAAATCAAAAAGTTGAAAAATCCCACAGCATCAAAAGTAGCAAGGAAAACGAAGAAAAAATTGTTCTCCGTTTTTTAAATTTCCCGCCCAGTGCCAGTGTTTGTTTTAGTGGAGGAGGTTTTCAAACGTGCAACAGCAGCAGTCAAAGTTGTGGTGGTGCACGAAGAAAAATAAATTGTCTACAACAACAACAACGCCGACAGCAACGGCATCACCCCAACCGTGTTTACAGCAGCAGCCCTTGTCCTCATCGACGTCAACACTTGATTAGCACCCGCAACATCAATTGTGTCACAATTACCTCCACAACTTGTTGTTGATCCGTGAAATAGTATTAGAAAAATGAATTTGAAATTGGTGCGCTGTTGGAATGGTTTTAAAGAATTAAAACGTTGTTGTCCGTGAATTTATTGCCGCGCGTCTTCGTCGTCGTTTCTACCGATTTTTGAAGGAACTCAACACAAAATACATACAATAGTAAGCACTCAATTTTACTGGTTAACTATTTATTTATTTAGACCAAAACGTATGGGGCATTAATATAGCTAGCTAAGTTGAGCAACACCTACATACTAATCAAATTATAAATGGGGTCATTTGTCCGTCTGTCCGTTTGTTCCCGGGTGCTGCGCAAGGAAAGAGTAATTTCATTAAAATTGCAAGAAATGTGGGAAATGAAAAGAGAAATCGAGTCTATATTGCGGTCTCTGTAATCTGTAACGGGTGATCATTTGATAACGGTAACGGTCATTGTGATAGTGGTGGAGATGATTATTGTCTGACCATGAACTTAATTATTCATGTTTACAATTTCTTTGTTTGCAAACCGTCATGGTATACTCTCCACTCGACGTGAGAGTCTAGAGAAACAAGGCAGCTGCAAGACAATAAAACTAATACTTGGTTTTCAGATAGCTTGTGTTTGTCTGTGCGTCAGACTGTTGAAGTCACTGACGTGGAAATTGCTATTGAAAATTATTAATGGTTTCATAATACCATAAATTGAAGTAAATATTTCATACACATACAGGATATTTTAATGGCTGATTTTGACATTCCATGTGAACAAACTTTTTCAAGGGGTTTAAATTTTTTACAATTGGACTTTACTTCCCATACAGGTAAAAGCGCGTAGCCACTTCAAGATTTTGTGGGAGGCATAAAAATTATAACGCAGCAGGAGTTGGCGTGGTCCGCGAAAAAATTTCTGGTATACTTCTTCTAAATGTCCATATTGAGTACCAATTCACGAAAAACCAGAGGTCAAAATGTTGCGAAAATAACCTTTTCGTATTGTCAAAATTCAGATTTTTGAGCGCTGCGCCAAGATATCTCAAGAAATCACCAAATTGGTTAATTTATAAAACGAGAAGTAAGCGAGCCAAAGAGCGCCCGAAATTTTAGCTATATTTTTTTTTTAATTCTTGAGCTGGACATTTTGGGGAGGTAGTGCCCCTCCCCTGTCTACACCTGTGGGTAATAGAATCATTTTACCTGCAAATTTTATTTTATTAATATCATAAATGTAGTTTTGAAAATGTTTTATTGTTTGTAATTTATTTTTAAATTTATTACATTAATGTATTTAGCTTAATAAATGCATATTTTTAATTAATTTTTCAATTTATCATTTAGTAAAAGAAAATTATGTAGATGCCTATGCCATACTATCGTCATTTTTCTACATCCGTTTGTTTCCTTTCCATACAGTATTTTTTTCTTTTGCATTTCCAAAATATCGTAAACTTATATTTCCTTTTCGTCCTTACAAGTGCTTGTAACTTGCAAGTTGCAACACCAAGAAAACCCTGCTGTATTTCTTTGCTCAGCCTACTGACAACTTTTATCCTCCGACTGCTGCTGATTGACGATACAACGGTCTGGTGCGGTGATAACCACCAAACACACTGCCAAACAGTTTATTACTGTCGTACTTTTTATCTGCCTGTCTTCCTTTTTATTATCCTCATATTTATTTATCCTCCTATCGCCTGCACCAACACCGTCGCCGCCTCATCCCCTTGTAGTATTTCCTTCCCGTTTTACTTTTTTACTCTCGTTTTTATATTACAAGCAATCACCACACCGTTTCTTCTCCGTTGTGATGCGCTTCGTGAAGCAGAGAAGGAAAGTGGCAGTTAAAGCTCCTCCGCTGCCTCGATTTTTCCGCTGATAAGCACACTCACGCACTTCACTTCACAAACTTATGTTATCACCGTCATTATTTTCTTGTCGTAATAAGAATAAACCTGCTTTGGCCGCTTTTAATATCATTAGCACTTTCCTTCCGCAAGAAACAGTTCCGAGTTTATCAGATTTTTCGTGCCTCGTCATCATATAAAAGTGTGGTTTGCTTTTTCAACCCAGTCACCTGATACAGTTTAACATTTTACTCACAAGAATCATCTCTCGGGGAATATTCAACAGGGATTTCCTACTCCAAATTGCCACAGAGGCTATCTTAACCATATTTGTACAAAACTTATTAATTTTTTATGAGACGGCCGTTTAAAATTAAAAACTTTGCCATTAAGCGATAAGTCACCTCTCCTGTCGAAACGATTTATTGGCTTAATTTTGTATTTTTTTTACCGTTGCTCAATTCCATATGTTCTGGTGTTCTTGTTTCTGTTATCGCTTCCTTCTGGTGACCTCGTTCTCCCAACCTTCCATCTTATCTTGAACAACTCCCATCAAAACAACTAACCTCTCAGAAATTTCTGCAATTTTGCCCAAAAACCGAGATATTTTTTACCTCTCCTTTTCGCTTGGCAATCACCGGCGTAAATAATTGCGTGTGTAGTTGAAATTGGAATTTTTCGTCAGTGAAACATGAAGATAGGCAGTTACTGTGCCACCTGGTCACTTTTTCCCCAATTTTCATAACAACAGATTCCCGATAAAAGAAACAATTAGTGGGGCAGCGCTTTGTTTCTGTTTTCATTAAACTCAAGTACACAGAGCTACCTAATTAGCAGGGAAAACGTCATTATCGTCATTATCATTATCGCCATTAAGATCGCCTTCTCAGATTACAAGTTTACTCCTCCCTACCACACACAAGTGGTGATTTTCTTACAAAGATAATTTGAAAAAGCTGTTCTTAATTATTTACGGTTTTGGGTCAAAATCCCCCAAGTTATACCACCCAGATAATTTCTCCAGAAACAGAACCCTTGGTCACAGTGATTCAATAAGAAAACAATCTCCAGTAGTCCCCAGTATTAAAACAATCTTACTACGTGCCTTGCCAATTTGCTTCAACAAACCAGATTTTTCGGCTCGTTTTTTAGCAGGCATAAATCCAATCCCCATTTTACAGACTTAAAAAAGAAAAATTGGGAATATGATAAACCGTTTCTTCTAGAAGCATTTTCTCTGGGAATTTCTTCTTTGCCTAAAGGCGCTTATCTCCTGGCAGTTTTGACATTGTTAAGTAAACTCCTTGACAGATCATAAATTGTTCAGGATATTTTCCGCAAACCTCTCTTTCCGCCTGTACCACTTAAACTTTCTCTCTCTCTCTACTTATTGCTTTCCTACTCTCTTTCCCTCGGTACACCTCAATTAGTCGCCCCTGACCTGCCACGTACTCTCTACCATCGTCAATCGTGCCTCAGAAACTACCTCGTCATCATCATCATCTACATCTCTACAAACTTTCTCTCTCTTTTCCTCCATCAAAAACAACAGCAGTAGTGCCCGTTATTTTTCCAAATAATATTTCATATACACAACGACTACCTCACTTCTGTTGCTCTCCCTCTCGTCGTCCTTGTGTTTTTCGTGTGTGTGCCTCACTGCCTCCTTTCCCTCCCATCTCCCATATCAGCCGTTCCTGTAGTAGATTTAAATATGCAGGAATTTTCCCTGGAAAATGGGCACCACTGTGTACATATTTGCCTGAACGGTACATCTCTTGCTGCTACACACACAGAGAATATATTTCTCCACCTTTTCCTAGTTTCCTCCACCATCATTACCATCCTCTGAGTGGCGTCAACGCCACCATACACAAACAGCAAACATATTATTATCCTCGCCATTCTTGTTATTACTCTCCTGAGAAAAATAATACACCAGGCAAGCATATTACCAGTCGCCACCACTAGTGGCAGTTTCACTGTCGACACCACAGGCACAAAAACAACAACAACAAACACACGACGAAGAAGACACCAACGTGCAGGCATTTTTTCGCGTTATTTTACGACGAGAATGATGTTCCTCCATCATCATCATCACGAGCAATACCACGCCAAGTTGTTTGTTTGTTGTTGTTGTTTCCATTGCTGCTGTCAACATTATCATAGAAATCATAAAAAAAAGACAACGACCACCGCAGCTAGGCAGCTTCCAAATGAAAAGTGGTACCTGGGGAAAAATACCCCAAAGGGGAGGGAAGCTATATAGAAGGACACCGTTTTGAACCATGATCAAGTGAACGATTTACGGAGAAAAATATAAAGAGGGAGGAGGGAACGTGGAAAATATATTTTTGAGGGGAGGGGAGGATATGACGTGGGTTTGTGTGGCGTGGTCCAGTAATAAAAAAGTGTGGAAATGGAGAAACTATGACTGTTACGCAATTCCATTACCCGTGAAGAATAAAAATGCCGAAGAAATAGTCATACTTATCGTAAAAAATAATAATATGAAAAAGAAAGTAAAGACGAATGTGTTGCCAGATGCCACACCGTTTTGTTGCGTCGTTGTTGTCGTCAACGAAGGATAATAGAGCAGTGGGGCAGTGGCTCAATGGCTGATGGTGGCGACAGCAAAAAAAGAGAGAAAAAGGGAAAATTTATTTACATTTTTTGTGACACACCTGACACGATAGGTGAAAGTGAGAGAGAAAAGAGAAATAAGATAGTGGACACATCGGGCATTAATAGGTGACGGGATTGGTGTTGAATTATGGAAGTCCAAAGTCGATACCAAAAAAAGTGGGACGAATGCGTGCCTGTGTGTGACATACAAAGAGGGAAAATATTCAAGGAATGTTACTAACATTATGCTAGAGTCACTGATTCTCATTCAAAGAGTCAGCAGGTGGAAAAAAGGTGAAAAAAATGAAGAGGCGGGACCAGCAGGAGGATTTGGAGAAACACAACATGTTATTATTTTTTGTAAATAACAGTAGATGTACATAATGTACAGAAAGTTTCAATTTAAATGTCGCAGACAATTTCTTGAGGAGGAAAGTTTAAAATTTATCCAAAGTCGGTTTGAAAAAATGTACATTGGGGTCGTCCATTAAGAAAGCGGCAGCCGTTAGGGACATCAAAATAGATGTTTCTTTACAATAAAGAAACTAATTGTCAAAATTAATTTCTATTGTCGTGAATTTATTACAAAGTTAAAGTTAGACTTTAGAAAATTTAACGGAAAAGTTTTAGCATATACGAATGGCCCCAAAGAGCAAAGTATACCTACTTGCTTACTCGTTATACATACATAAATAAACTCTCTCTCTCTCTCTGCCTCATTGTACGCGATTGAGCTTTTCCTGGCCACTTTTTTACCGTTGTGTAAGCTGACCAGGGTATTATGTATCATGATGACAGGACCATCGTCCCCTCCCCCTAACTACCACCGTTACAGTGTAGCCACTTTTCCTGGGTGAGTCATGATAGGATCATATTGCATGTCGTCGTGTGCTGTTCCGTTTTTGTTTGTTGGAGTTGTTGCTCGATTCTGGAACGAAAATATAAACAAGAAAAGAAAAACTCCCTCCTCCTATTACCTGGGTATATCTCCAGGCTTGCCTAAATTTTTTTTATCTTCTTCAGCCAGTTGCTTTTCCAGGAAATGAGCAAGATTAACGAGACTTACTCACGACGACGTCGTAGAGATGAGCCTGATGACCAGGATGAATGACCATCGAAGAAGAAAAATAGAAGAGAAAGAAAGCAACGATCGTTTTTCTGCCCTGTCCTCTATACATTCTAAGCCGCTTTTTTCCTCTAGACTTATTTACACGTTTATTTATACTGGCACGGCTTTCACAAGAAAAAATCTAATTGGAAAAATATCCTCCCTCGTTTACTACTCTACCTAGCATCATTCTCCCTCTAATAAACTCACAGATCGGCCAAACAACCCAGAAAACTCGGTCAGAATTAGTTGGGGGGAATAGGGTAATACTCTGTGTGTCGTAATTTTTGAATGCCCCATAAAATAAAAATAACTATATATGACCATTGTGTCGTCGTCCGGCTTGGTACATAATCTCGGGACTAATCTTAGTCGTGGTAATACCCTAATTGCCCGATTTTCCTGGTACCCACCAAGTAAAAAAACTGGCAGAAAGGAAGATATTCTTCCCTGTTGAGAAACTCCTGTGGATTTTCTGGGTACACGACAACGAAGCCCGTGTGTATGACTTGCGAAATGTATAAAACGGGTAACCAACCACGTAATTGGCAAAGGACGGGCTCACGCAACAACGCACCAGCTTGTTTGCTTTCCTGACGATGATGATGTCGACGACGACGACAACTATGGTAATGCTGGCTGGCAGGCAAGCTTAGTAATTATGACCCTCTTTTTTATTTTCTTTAGAAAAAAAGCTAATTAAGCATTTAAGCGGCGTGTAAGCTACGAGAAGGAGAAAAGAAAAATCTTCTTAAGAGGAAATATTAAATTAGTCATGGTAATGCTTGTAGTTGTACTAGGAAATGCAGAGTGTGGGTCTTTTTAGGTGTTTGAGTAGAACAAAAGGGAAGAGAAGAAAGGAATGGAAGAGAGAGAGAGAAAGGAGTAGTGAATGTACGTACGAGTGTACGACGTACATGTGTGCACGAAGGTTCTGGGTGATCGCATCGAAAATGTTCAAACAAATTTTTAAACAGTAAACTAAACATAAGTTTTGCTGTTGTTCGACAGTGTTTTCATAGGAGGGAGCGACTTTAAACCAGATGATTTTTTAGGCGGGAGGGTGTACAGGGTCAAACAATTTCATCCACTATTATACCGGTAGGTGTTGTAGATTGGTCCTTACGACTTCCATTGCGCATTGAGGATCAAAAGTTAATATGTATTTTATTTACGAATTGTCTATACCTTTGCTGTATTAGCTTTTTAAAAATATTACAACAAAAAGTCAATTTTCTATACTGCAATCTGAGGTTATGGGTTATTTTACTATTTGGAATTTTTGGATATGTTTACTTAAAGTAGTTTTATGTTGGGCTTGATCCGATAACCCTTTGATACGAGTAGTAGAGTATGTGTCGTCGTAATACATATTATGACTATGACATGGCACAAAAGCACTGAAGACCTTGAAATGCTCCCCAAGCCTCTACCAATAATCTACCACCTATTATGCACAAAACTACCTAAGAATAGACCCAACTTGTACGTTCTCCGAAAGAAAAGCCTTCACAAACTTTTTTCTTACACTTCTCCATTTCTCTCTCTTGAACAACAACAGTTTTCTCCGGAAAGTATTTTAATAGCCTGATTGGATAAAAAAAACTTTCTCTTTTTTAATATATCCCTTTCCTTCCTCGTACTCCTACGAGGGCCAGCTTTATTATTATGAAAAGGGTAGAAGTCACTCAGCTTACTCTACTCAACTTTCGGATCAAGATAAATAAAATTATGGGAATTCAATCAACCATTCTTACCCTCCCTCTACTCCTGTCTATATGAACGACCCCATTCCTTTTCGTAATAAAGTGCGCTTTTTTGAGCACATAAAATGGTAATTTCATTCGATATAAAGACTCCGAATAGCTTGAAACAAAATAACTTTTTGTTTCGTCTTTTATTGCTTTCGATGACAAAATCAAAAGCTTCTTTTGTCAAAGTAAAAAAATCACAACAATGTCACCAAGGGAAGGAGGAAGGTAAACCCGGGACTAGTCGGACGTCAAAGTCGCAGAAACGGAGCAAATTAGAGCCAATTACGGTATCCTGACGAGTAGTTTTAACAAAAAATGAGCGAAAGAAAGTAATTTCGAGAGAGGTTTCTTTACAGCAGCTTTCTTCCTTCCTGGACTTTCCTCCTGAGCATTTTTTGTTCTTGTTTTTTACGAGAGAAAAGCACGAAATATGAGTGAGCAGCTTATTTAAGATGATAAGTAAAAATGATGAAAATGCTGATCAGCGTTAAAAGTAGACAGTAGAGAGAGGGACACACAAGCGAATAATATTTAATTTTAATATGGGACCGTTCATATATAATGTGTACACGAAAATGCAAATCGTGAGTAACCAATTTGAGGGGTATTCATTGCGACCGCTGTTTGAAGAGAAGGGAGGAACGTTACAAAAAAGGGAAAATACTAAGTGGCAGGATAAGCGCATAATGGCAATAACAACGAACTTTAAAGAGAAAAACAAAAAAACGGGACTTATTTTTGGTGGCGAGTTTTTATGAGAAAAACCACTTATCTCTTTTAGACTGTATGGTAGTTACTCAGCACTTTTATTTGGTTAAAACTTGGACTAAAAATGTCTCAGTTTTCAGTAGAAACACACACGCCAGTAACCGAAAGAATTTTGTTTGTTGAGAAATTATAATAAAAATAATGACGATGGTTGTACTTTTATCCCATTTTGGAAATAAAGAAAAGTTTACTTTTCTTTCTGCTGATGCAACAGCATTTTGTCTCTGCGAAAGAAACAGCGGAAGAATTACCACACCAAGATAGGAAGGAATTGTGAAGGGGTCCACGAGAGAGAACGAGCTCCCGTGTCGTTGATGTCTTCTCTCGTTCGCTTCCCAGCTTTCGTGTTGTTGTTCATGTCCTGTCGAGCTTTTTAAGAGGGAGACAGTGTCGTCGTAATATGTATGCAAATTAATCGGTAAAGTTTGCTAAAAGAGAATAAAAAGGACGAGAGAAAAAAAGAGATCATCTCAGTCCTACTCGGATAAAAAAGGAATAATAATAAAAAGGAAGGAAAATTATGGTTCTCGTGGGAGGGGGCGGATGGAATGCATGACGATGACGACAAAAAGGAATAATGATATCTCTGTTCAGTGAAGCAAATGATGATTTATTTTGGAAAGGCTGCTTTTCCAAAGAGAGAAAAAGATAAGTTGTTTTCTGAGAGATTTCATTATGTAATGGGACTTTTGTATGTTTTTATGTTCCCAACAGCCGAGCTTGGTCTACAGATCTGATTCATAAATTGTCCGTTCCGTTCCACAGGAGAAGGAAAGAAGGGTTTTCAAAGGGAAAACATAATTGCATCAACAGAGAGGGACAGAGGAAGCAGTAGAGTTTCATCATCAAACGTCTTCGTAGTCGTTGTCGGGAGGAATTGAATACGCTTTCTAAATGTTTGTGAATAAGGATGGGAATATTGTCATCTTAGATGATGGGGTCGGCGGGATTGAGATCCCGATTGAGCATCTGATTCAAGCCATAATCGTCCTTTCCGTCGGGGTGCTTGTCATCGTCACCAATGTGATAATTATTGCGACTTTCATTACCGCTCCAGGTGAGAGATTGAAATGGTAGTGTACACTGTGCAGTGTAACTCACCATTACCTCTTTAGAGGTGAATGTCGCCATAATGATTTGTGTTGTTTCATATGTTGTAGGACCACGAGAAGTGTTGACCTACTATCTGCTGTCCCTGGCCGTGGCAGATCTGCTAGTGGGCGTTCTTGTGGTCCCTCTATCCGTCTATCCAACACTGGTCCATCACTGGATGTATGGGGAGGTGCTGTGTAAGGCGAGTGGTTATCTGGGCGCGGTCCTTTGGACGGCGAGCATTTACACCCTCATGTGGATGAGTGTTGACCGGTACGTGGCGGTCAGGAAGCCGATCCGCTACGAGGTGATTCAAACCCGAACCCGGATCCAGTGTTGGGTGGCGGTCAGTTGGGTCTCGGCTTTGATGCTATGTTGTCCCCCAATGATGGGATTTGATGGGGCGAGCTACGACAAGGAGGCTGCCGTTTGCCTTCTTGAGTGGAATGTGATGCCTGCCTACGCCGCCACGTTGGCGAGTCTTATCCTAGGTAACACATTTTATCGGTATTGATGTCGCTCCCCACAGTTGTTGTCCGATTTTTTTTGGAAAAATGACATTTATAAAAAATCATTGGTAACCGAGCGAGGTCCAACTCTACTTATCATATAAAAGATTTTGTTTTTGTGTCTTTTTTAAATCGGACTGTGACGAGCTCTGCAACATGGTTGATGCGTTTTCTAATAATCTTGCCCTATTTCCAGGTCCGACAATCACCACCATGGCGTACACGTACTTCTTTATATTTGCCGCCATGCGAAAACTCAAGTCTGACATCTCCAGCTTGGATAAAGAGTATGCGTCTGCGCTGGGTGAGACCCTTGCCAATCCTGCTCATATTACCAGTTTCATTCTCGTCATTTTCTTTTGGGTCACTTGGCTCCCCTTTCTACTCATCACCTTTCTCGAGTATCTGGCTCAGTGGAAAATCCAGGTAACTGAAAATTTAGTGTTCTACTTTCGTCACAACCACACCCTATCACGCCCACGTCTAAAATTCTTCATTTCTTTCATATCCAGGTTCAATACCTCCATTTCACCGTCTTTTGGATGGGCATGTGCAATTCCTTCTGGAAGCTGCTCATCTACCTGGCGGTTAACAAAAATTTTCGGTTTCAGCTTCGCATCTTTTGTCTGTCGCTCTGTTGCCGGACGAAAAATCGCCTCATTGTCCAGCACGGGGATTGACTACCGCAGCCCCAGCCTCAGACACAACAGGGTCACTACTTCATTATCAAAATCATCATCAACTACTCCACAAACATTCTCCAGAAAATCCAACACTATTGTTACACCTTGGTCGCTGCTAAGCTATCTACTTCTTATGACGCCAATGCTACCAACAAGACTATCACCCCTGATGCTGATGAAACCATTTAAAAACCGCGAGGAACAACGGCGACAAAGAAAGAAAACGACCCGGCAAATCGAAAACAAAAAAAAATGTTTCAAAATCCTTCATAAAAATGTGCGTGTACTTGTACTTCCCGGGAAAACATTTTTTCACTAAACAACTAATCACAACCACCACCGTCGGAGAAAAGCGAGGAATAAAATCTATATATTATTTTAAAATGGCAATTAACTGAAATAATTAACTATTATTACCGTTATTATTATCTTTGCTACGTCTGCGCGACGACAACAACGACGACAGTATTACGAACTAGTTTTTTATAGCAGGATTTTGCTTACTGAATAATTATGGGGTATGGGGAAAATGTATAATTGAAGATATATGTTAAAATGCTTAATTAGGTGAAAATAATCAGCTGAAAAGAAAATAACAATAATAGGTAATACGTTTTGATACCAGGTTTATTTTGCGGAGGAGGCAGAGCAGTGTGCTGCTTTTTACGACTAATTACAAAAAATACCAGTATTCTGATTAGCAAGACTATAGCCTATAAATATAAATTATGAAGATACGAATGCAGACGCTATAATCATTAATAATAATTTATTATAATTATTATGGGATTTAATTAGGGTGGTACTTATAAATTAAGCAGTTGCAGTTATTTTTAACAAAAGGACAATCTCTCTGCAGGTTTACAACATAGTAGAATAAGTTGATGTTCTCCTTGTTTCTGTTTCTTTTGGGGGGAATAGTTTGAAAAAGAGAAAAAGGTGTAAAATTACGGGAAAGTGAGATAAATAAAAAAGCTCTAGAAGAGACAAATTTTAGCCACTGAGGGGGGATTAGTAGGCGACGGGTCTTTCGACTAGTAGGCGGTTAGCAGTGCCGTGAATGCACCTCGTCGTCATCATCATCATCGCTGATAATAAAGTGTTAAGAATAATTAGGTACATATATATACGTTGTTAAAGGAATCCTGTAATTATAATAGTAGTTAATCTTAAAATACAAATAGGCCGAAATACAATTTGTAAATCTAGGTACATATATTCGGCAGTAAGGAGGGGGAATGAAGATTGCTGAATAATATTGTTAAAATAATTATTGTTATATTCCCATTAAAATAATTGGACCTAATAATTTCAGAACTGAACAGCTAAAAGTGATAAAAAAATAACCGATAACTATGCAAATGAAAAATGTGGCTTTTTAAATTTTAAATAATTTCCCGCACAATGAAAACATTTGAATGAAAAGTGATATTAAAGAATGATGGTCATGTCGGTTCGTTTCTTACGATAAGGTAGTTGTTGCGCAAAAACTCAAATTAAGAGAGGAATGACAGGAAGTAAAACGTGAAAGAAATCACGGTGGACGCGACAATGAGGGAAGATAAAACACTAAATTAAAAAATACAAAGTTTTAGAAAAAAGTATATTAGGGAAAAGTCGTACAGCAATACACCAACAAAAAGGATGTATATGTAGAACCGATTAACAATTCAAATAATTCTGTTGTGTGTAGAAAAAGGTTTAGCAGAAGAGAGGAAAAATGTAAAAATAGACAGTAGAACTAACAAAACTGAAAGTAAGAAGACTTTGGGGCAGAGAGGAAAAACTCAATTAGGTTGTGTAACTAGCCAGTAAAAATTATTATACCGTTGCCAGTCAGCTGATGTAGGCGTTGCTTGTACGGGTTTTTTGTACATTTATGCTAAAAGTGCTTTTAAAATACTTTTCAACAGGTTTGAATTGCGCAAACGGAAAAATGTTAGCAAGTAATTATTATTAAATATATCTGCTTTCATAATTTGTGATGAATTGGTCGTGAGTTGTGGCCATAATATTTTGAACGATACGATTAGATATATAGTGCATTATTGTAGCAGTTAGCGTTACAACAACCAGTGTTCGATTAATTTTTAACTGCAAAATATCAACGAACGAACGATTATAATTGTTGGGGATGGTGGCGGCGAGGTAAGAGACTGGACTACAGGTAGTGGTTCCTTGTAAGTGTATATAATTAAGTAGGTTAGCAGGTAATCATTTTTTAAATTGGAAAATGATGAGCTCTTTCTGTCACCGGTTAAATTAAAATAGAATAGTTAAGACGAAAACAATACTATGACAACAACGATGATGATGATGACGCCAATAATATACCACGTTATACGGACGTAACGTTGTATCATGTACAGAGACAACTATTTAATTAGGGTAGTTTGAAGGACATCTAGTCATGAAAGAAAGGTTTAGTTATCATTTCGTTTGGTAATACACACAAATACACAGACGAATAGATGACGACGTCGTTTCTTAGCCAGTTAAAGTTATTTACATTTTGAAGCTTTATGTTTTTTGTCTACAGAAAACACAGCAATCCTAATATAATAGCTAATAACCCTTTAAAATATAACCGTTAACATATACTACCTAAGAATCAAAACTTAAAAATTACCTACACAGAAAATAATAATAAAAGAGACGAAGAAAGCACCCTATATATATATTTATTAATTTAATACTAATTACTACCTAAATAACATAAAAATACACACACACCATCAAGGAAACACCTATTTAAAATTAGCATAAATATTAATTAAAAATTTATTACGTTAATTAATAATTAACGGTTCTATAATTAGTAATTATAGAACCGCTGCCATTGCCATTAATGCCATTACTCATTAAACCGTTGTCATGAAAACACTCATTTTATCTCTCCCTCTCTGTCACTTATTTATTTCAAAGGTCAAAGTGGACTAATCGTTTTATTTTGTTCCTGCTGTCATTGTGGAACATTTCTAAAGTGAAACTAAACTTTCTATTCATTGACCCGCGAAATTGACTAAATAGATGTGATGCAAAGATTTTTCATTTCCCTCAATATTTTACAGATTCCTTAAGTATTCCACGTGACTCGTCGCTGGACATGATTTTATAACGCTTTTTAATTTACGATGGATATAATATAAATAAGTTAGTAACACAACGGCCTTGACATACTTTTTTCTTAGAAAATCGCATCATTATTATTATCAAACATTCAAATTTAAAACTACACGCGCGCGGCTAACTTTCGGTATTGATGATTCTCCAAGAATTTGGAAAGGGAAATATTTGTGTAATAAAAATGTTGATATAAAATCATTATAAAATAGCAGCAACAGCACTGACTTGAATTGCCTTTTTGCACTACACGCTAAAAAAAATCCTCACGCACGCACGCAGGAAACAACCCACGCACTTACATACTAGTAATTTATTTAGTACCACTAAAGAAATCGAAATCATTTTAATTTTCTTTATTTTTCACAAAACATTTAGTGCTTTTTTGGATGGGTAAAACTTTACCGTTATTCTATTTAGAAATGAATTCTTGGGTAATTAATGATTTTTTTTAAACTGTTCCTAAGATAAATAAATTTTAACCAACTTAATTATGGGATTAATTAACATAATTTTAATCCTTTCATATATGAATTGAAAAAATTCGTTATCATTAATTTGTAATTATTTTCTCTGCATTTTAACCTGACATTACCGGTCCCACCATGATATTCTAGTTTTTTGAGGTTATGTCGTGTCGTTGCCAGGAAGGAATTGCCAAAACACAGTACATGGAGTAGTAGCAAGTGTTCGACATTCCGAATTAATTAAATGACTACAAAAAATTTCTACCAAATAGCAGAAAAAATTAACGCCTCTTTACTCATTACGTTGGTTACTACCGACTACTGATCGTTGTAATTGTAAGTATGTATATCTCTGGCACTCACACGCACTTACATTGTTATATCACAAAACTGTCCCTTTTTTCATTGACCGGTTCCCAACCAGGTACGTCTCTCTTCTAACCTATCTTGTATTTTTTTATGAAAACGATGCACCATTGAATTTCTAAAGCACAGTAAAAACTAGCCCTGAATAATTAAAGAAATTATGACAAATAAATTATCATATATAATCGTCTTCTCGCTCCGCCTCTATTACCTGCATCATTACTGGTAACTTCACAGCAACATCCCTCCTACCTAACGTTGACACTGACAAATTCTTTAGCACTTTTACTCGCCTACAAATCAACACCATACCTTAATATTTATCATCGTATTCCCAGCAGACTAGATTCACTTTCACTGCCAACACCACGCCAAAATATGATAACCCATCAAAATCATTTATTTCTAAATGCCAAAGTGATAAGTAGCTTCAATCCATGTACTGATTGCTATGGGATGAATTACAAAAATACAAGGTTAACTTGTTGTGGCCAAATTAAAGAAACTATTTTTGAATATTTTTTTGTGTAAGTTGACATGTTAATTCACAATGTCAGTAGAGATTTTATTCCTTTTTCGGTTTTTACAAATTAATTTTTACATGTGTACGTACACGCATGTAGACAACATTATACATTTCATTAAATTTATTTACTCTTCGCCTCTTTAATTTCACATTTCCCTAATTTAATTAGCGATGATTTACTTACAGCTTTTTCATTTTCCCACACCAACATTCTCCTGTAACGCTATAACAAAGTACAACTAAACACCACTAATATTTTCAACCAAGATAATAAAATATTTGCAAAATTAGCTATAATTTTCCTTATTCCTCTTTTATTTCCATCTCCTCCATACCACACTGTCTCCTCGAAATAAAATCACAAAGAATTAACCATTTACTGTGCGTATTTAAATTCGAAAAATGTGTTAATTTGTAAATACTACTGCTACTACACATTATACCGTTTCTGTTCTGCTGTGTGAGGAGGATGGCTGATGAAAGGAGAGGAGCAGAAGGAGAAAACCGTGAAGGAGAAATGAATAACGTCCATAAAAAGCAATTAACACTCATTATACATACAGGGCTTGATTTAACTAAAGTTTTAGTTACAAAAACATGCTAATAAGTAATATCAACAAAATGATAAGCTACTAAATAATTTAAACTTATCTAAGCTACTTCCACAGCGAAAAGTTAATAATGTTATTAAGACAACACATAATATAATTTAAGGTAATTACTCATTATGTCGAAAGTTGTTATCACTCTCATCTTGACGTTGTCATGGTGGCCAGAACTACATTAAAATTTTCCATTTAAAATATCACCACACAAAACATTAAAGCGACTACTAGTATACACACACTTGCAGGGCAATACAAGACACCGCGATACAACATTGTCGGTGAGCTACACGTAATTACTAATATTCGCCAAAAATGTTGAAAAAAAATTTAAAAACCAATACAAAAAACAAGTCGACAGTCATCCATGCTTACCTAGTGATATTCTCATATTAGGTATAAATAATAACTATAAATAACAAATACTCAAATAGGCACTAAACTAAATATTAGCTGTAAATAGAAATGAAATCATGAAAAATCTGAAACTAAAAAATTATAAATATTACCGACTACTATTATTATTATTAATAATAATGCAACGCTATTATCATTAACGACTGGAGAAAAAAACTTATAGCTGAAAAATTGGTTACGAGTACATACCTATAATTTACGATTACATGTTAAGAAAACGTAAAAAAGGAAATATATATCATAAAATATATATATAAATAAATAAATATATATTATACTAATTACAGAATGTAACTGTGGAAAGGAAAAAATAAATTATTATTATACGAGAAAAATACAACAATTGTCATTATTTACAATGGTCCGCACCAGCTCTATGTACCCTGGAAAACTATGTATTGTTTATGTAAACCCAACCTTCCCTCGGTAGCAAGCCGTGGTTTAGGGTTTAATTACTATTTACCCATACTGTTTATGTCCATCAATAATATAATAAATAGGATAAACGTAAGTGAAGATATTTTAGGGGAATATGGCAAAGCAAGACGTTTCATTAAATTACCTTCAAAAACCTAATAGTCAGGCAGGTTTAGTACATGTCCAAAGTTGGATCATCTCGCTCCTCTTCCTCGTTGTTTTCGTCCCGATCAGAGTCACTACAATAAATATTTAATTCATCGGTGTTATCATTTGATAGTGTATGAACCACTGACGAAGACTGAGCTTTGCCAGCCTGAGGCACAGCAAGGAAAACATCATTAGTAGTGGTCGCGCTCGGAGAAAGTGATCCAGGATGACCACAATCAGCTTCATTTTCATCTGCAAAGAATATGGAAACCTAGGTTAGGTAAAGGTTAAAAAAAATATTTTTGTTAAAAAGGTTATGTTGACGAGAATGATAACCTGACGAAGAATTTGTTCGTGGCATAATGGGTGTTGGCGATACCGGGTGTACGTGAAAATCGCTAGAGTCTGCGTGAAATGTTATAGACTGGCAACCTACATCATAGGCTGGTTCCTCCGCAACCGGGACCATATCCATGAAAACGGGTGTATTTTTCCCGGGAGCATTTTTTTCTGGGGACACTCCTTTTGGAATGATAGCATTCTCAACAATTTCCACTACCTCCCATTGAATGGCGGTTGGTAAAAGCGCGAAGTTGACCATCCCGTCACCATCGTCTTCATCTGCAATGGCGCAATAGTATGTCGCTATTTCCACAATTTTGTCGAAGTCGTCGGATTGAAGTTTGTTAATAGCCGCAGTAAGTTTGGCGAGTTGTTCATTGTCCAACGATTTGGATTTATCTGGAGAGGAAAAAAGGGGACACCAAGATTGATTTGCAACGGAGGAAATGGCAGCTGGCGTAGCGGAACTTGCATGTAGCATGGAAGAACTAGCAGGTGGCGTGGCGGAACTTGCATGTAGCATGGAAGAACTAGCAGGTGGCGTGGCGGAACTTGTATGTAGCATGGAAGAACTTGCAGGTGGCGGGGAGGAACCAGCATCTTCGTTGGTTGAGGTATCCAATTTGCGTTGTTTAGCCTCCCTCGATCCAAACGTACTGCCAGGCGATACATTGCTAGTGACGCTTCCACTGCTAGTTTTCCTCTTGGGTTGGGAGGATTGGGGTTGCGTCACTGGTGGGTGTGAGTTCTTTGCTATGGATGAACGAATAGCAGTAGGACGTCTGTCCTTCTTCGGAGCAGATAAGCTGGACTTGCTTTTCTTCCCTGCTGCCGCCGATAGAAAACCTTTAGATGTGGAAGGCTGATTAAAATTTTTAAACAGGCGAGAGAATTCCCTTTCCTCCTCTTGCAATGCTTTCATTTGTTTCTGCAAATTATTCATCTACATTGCCAAAAGACAAAAGACCATTAATTTAAAATCTTAATTTAACTTATGTCATAATTTAAATTTATAAAAACCTGCTGCTGAATTAACGTCATTTGCTTCTTTCTCCGCTGCTGTAGAACCAATTCCAATCCCGACAATGTTTGCAAAATAGTCGTCGTTTTTTTCACTGGTCTTTGCTCTTTCGGTTCTGCTTCATTCCCGGATGTCTCTTCATCTTGGTCACAACTCTCTTCCTCTTTGTCGGAGTCATCCTCCGATGAGGATAAAATGTTATTAACAGTCTGTTTATTCCCCACAACCATCGTCACAGGTTGCTTTGTCATTACCTGTCTTAACCGCAATGAAGGTCGACCAGAACTTGGACTTGATTCTGTTGACGCCATGTCCGGAGTCAAAGGAGCATCAAAGTCCTCCCCGTCATCAGTCCTGGCACTACCTGTGCTGGCTACCAAAAAAACAAATCACAAATTAAATAAAATGCCTTATTATTATTATTATTATTAAACTAACTTTAATAGTTAATTATTTTTTCTTCTTACATCTGCGAGGG
Organism: Callyntrura guangdongensis; assembly: GCA_027744295.1. Lineage (NCBI taxonomy): Eukaryota > Metazoa > Arthropoda > Collembola > Entomobryomorpha > Paronellidae > Callyntrura > Callyntrura guangdongensis. The sequence goes on from JAHZNB010005371.1 coordinate 19,257, forward strand.
TGTGATTCCACTGCTTGCTCCTCCTCCACTGGTGGCATCTCTGACACTTTTCTAACAAGCAATGATTCTAGTTCTCTTGCTTGTTTTACAATGATCGTTTCCGCGTTGTTGTATATATAACAATTACTAAACAGCAACTGGAAATCTTTCAGACATTCTTCTGCTGATTGATAATACCGGTTCGTCAATCGTGCACGAATAGTGCTCAAGTCCATAGGATTCCGGATAAACAAATGATAGTACTGCACCATAACCAGAAATTAAAAAAGGATAAGTAAATAAGCGTCACTATCATTTCCATATTCCACAATTAACTCCTCTTCACTCTCAACATAGCATTTCATTTGCCTATCACTATCACATTAGCTTTGCTTTTTACCGGTATCTTCAGTTTTACAGGATCTACTGCTTGCATGAACGGAGCAGAAGATTTGTGCCTCATCAACGATTTGATTATATTATGCCTAATATAGTGTAGCTGATTGGTTACAGGACCCATGGGAAAGCGTTTGGTGGGGGTGTGCGGAATCGGAATCTCTGGAGGTTGAGGGGCGGTGAGGCTCCTGTCTTGCGTATGCGATTGATCCTCTGGATTGTCCCCTTTAATTTGTACATTTTTCCCTTTCTTCTTTCCACTAATAACCCCCACGGCGGACGAAGGTGGTGATCTGTTTGAAGATCCCTCCACATTGTGCTGAGTCATCGCGGTGATACAACCCTGTTACCCGTTCCTCCTGTAAAAATGTAATTTATAATAATAAATACAATTGCCATCAAATAATTGCTTCAAGAAACTACAAAAACTCCTTCACCACAAAAATGAAAACCACACACGGTGAACAGAACAGGGGTTCGCGACTGGCGACGACGACAACACGAGGTAATTGACAATCGACTGCATGAACGAAATTAGAATAATACTTCTACTTTGTGTTGAGATAAATTTACATGTTATAACATGGAAAAATGCACTTTGTTCTGCGACTTCTAAACTTTTCTCATTTGCTCTAGCTGTCTATTTTTTTTGGTGTGCGTTCCTTTCGTAAGGAGTCATCCACTATATAAATCTCCCTTTTCCAACCTACCAAGTTAAAAATTGTCATCTGGTTAACAAACTGATTGCGTCCTAAACATAACTGGAGCTTAATTGTAAGAGGTCATTGTCCATAAAACGGGTTTCAGAGATGGACCCATCTGGTATGTATGCCGCCTCCAGCAGTGAGTGTACTTGATTTTGTACTAGTAAATACCTGACATTACCTTTTCCTTCCTCCCTCCATCCATATGCGCATTATGCATGCACACACAGCTTGTTTATTATGATGTGTATGTATCGTTTTTGGTGTACAAATAGAGATGCACATACATATTTACATACATTATACTATAACATCAAAGTATGTTCTGTAGTAGGTTTAGATTCGTCGCTTCTTATTTTTTACAATCAAATTGACAATACTACTTGTACTGTCAACTGTTGTTCTTCTACGAAGCAAAAAGAGGAGTCGAATCCAGAGGAAAAAGAGTAGACACTCTCACGACGACTCGACTGGTTCCGTATTTTAACCGGAGAATTCCTGGAGGAGTTTTTTTGGAGGAAAAAAAGCAACAGCAAGCGTATATAAGCACAAGAATGAAGGGATGACAGTGACCTTGACAGTGGGATATATGACTCTAGGTTAGTGACATGGGACTAGGAGAGGATATTGCAAGTTGTCGACAACAGGGACAGAATATTTAAATTTTACAGACAAAAGAGGTAATGGTTACAAATTACTGAGAGTGTTAAATTACTTGGGAGTTTTATAAACGGTTAACAGTATCCTATTATATAGGAAAGATCGAAACAATTGGTGTGGGTAAAGTTAAGTCTGGTATTAAATTTAACGCCAAAGTATTATGGCTTTCAAAAATCAAAATGCGAGACCAGCAGGATACAGTAGTGATTCGGAGGATGAAGATGGGGATTTTTATACGAGTTTGAGTAAAAGGGGTGATAATATGGATGTGAGCAGTGATGACGATTTTGGATTCAGGGGAAAGGAGAGAAGTACAACGGGAGAATCGCTAGCAGCAGGTAGGTAGTTAAATGGAGGAAGAAATGTAATTAATTAAATAAAAATGCCCTGTCGAAACTGTAAATTGGGGATTTTTTGTAATAAATTGTTTAATGAGACAGGCACAGGGATGGCGCCTCCACAGAAGAAATTGCAGCAGGAGATATCTCGCAGTTCATCCTCCTCTTCCACGAGTTCCTCCTTTGGTGTTCCTTCCAAAGGGAGAGGCAGAGGTCGGGGTAGAGGACAGTTGTATCAGGATGACCAGTGTAGCTATAATGTTCTAAGAGGAAATTGGGGAGGTCGGGGCCGAAGTGGTGCTGCTGCTGGTTTAAATGGTGCCACCGGACGGTGTCGGCGGCGCAGTAGCAGTCCCGGTTTGACTGGGGTGGACAAACGCAGAATGAAAGAGACTCTAATCAAGCGTGTACCTGATTTTGGAACGGGGGTGAAGCAGGAAGCGTGGGCGAGAGAGGTTGTCAAAAATCTTAAAGGGGTTTGGGATGCAGATCAGAAGCGTAAGTAGCATCTTGTAGTTTGAAATGGGCGATCCTATCTAAACATAATTTAAACGGACGAACTTTTATTTTGAACAGAGGTCAAGTCAGAAAATAAAAAATTTACCGAGGAACTTCGGAAAGCGTTTCAAATCTGTCACAAAGAGAAGGGCTGGAATGTTCCCTGTTTAGCCATACTCTTTGTGATGACATCCAGTGATTACTTGGCGATACAAGGAGGCAAAAATCATGCTCAGGCTGGTAATTGTCAATAACACTAAAATAATAAACTTTGATTTTGTAGGTTAATTTTTTGTATTTAAAGTTGCCGTTAATTATTGCAGTTTGTACAGGACTTGACGAATACATAAAGTCTTTCTTATCCTCGTCTAAAGAAGATCCCCTCCTCGCATTCTCTCACGATCTTCAAAAACTGGCATTTGAAGCGGCCATTTTCCAACGAAAAGAATCCCTCCTAAAGCACATGCTTACCTCATTCCAACTCTGTGACTCCGCATCCAATCCCTCCCTTGAAGCGTATCTCCTTCAAGAGATTCATAAGCTGCTAGACGGCAAAGAGTACACGGAAGCTTGCCAGTGCGCCACTCATCTACAGCTCCATGCCCATTTTGACATTCACTCATTTTTGGTGCCCCTAATCCTTCAGGATAAACCTTCTTTGGTGGAGGAGTTTCTTCAGGGCTCTGTTAGTCATCAAAAGAATTTTATCATGTTTCTGGACGAGCAATTCCAGTACGGCCCTGTAGCTGTATTCAATCAACTTCTGCAGTATAGACGAGATCACGGGGTACCAAACACTAAGGAAGATAAATTTAATCACAAGCCCATTAGTAAACTTATCAAACGGTTGAAGACCAAGTACAATTTGGGTTTTGAATGTTGTCCAAATATTGGACATCGTCAGAGATACGGGGAACTCCGCCACATATTCAGTAGGCGTTACGAAAAGGATGAAATGAACGCTGACAGCTTTGCAGAATTGGTAGAACAGTTAAGTCAGGACCCGGGTCTCAGAGAGGATATCGTCAGTCACTACTTGGATTATCTGGATTACGAAAATGCAAGCAAGTTCATTATAGTGCACAAACTGTACTCTTCGAGCGCTTGTCAACACCCCCAAATTACTAGGCTCCTGCCCGACCCGTGGAAAAGCCAATGGGAGGAAAAATGTCGGGTGGGAAGTCCGGAGGACGACTGCTGGGATGATGATGGCAACAGCGATGTGCCGATCACCAAACAAGTACCGCCCCAAGAAAAGTTAGTGGAGGAGGATTGGGAGGGGGAAGGAGATATCGAAGGAGAGGGTTTGCAACAAGAACCTGTGAAAAAAGCAAAAATGAAACCGTGTTTTAGTCATCCATTTCCTGCCTGTTCAGTGGCCATTCTCACCAAACCGGAGGAAGTCTTTCGGTTGTGCGAAGTTTTGGCACGCGGGGATATTCCAGGGGCTCAGAAAAGTAGTGGTGGTCCGGTGGTAAGTGGATTTGATTCTGAGTGGAAACCAATTATGTCGCGAACTGCAGGTGCAGCGTTACTTCAACTGGCGTTTGAAACCGAAATCTATCTGGTGGACGTGGTCAGCATAAAAGAATATTTGTCGGACCAGCGGAGCATGATGCCTGCCTCGTCTAATAAAGAGCAGCCGTGTCCTTGGAAGGCGCTTCGTCAGCACTACTTTGAAAACGAGTTGCTTCTCAAACTCGGCTTTGATTTGAGAAACGATGTGAAAATGTTGACGGAAACGGTTCCACAGTGGAAAGGATTGAGCAGCAGTTGGCGCCGCATGCTGGATCTAAGTAGCCTCCGCTCTCTAATTTTGAAGGCATGTCCTCACCTGTTTTCCCAAAAAGACGGCACTGCTCCCAAAAGCGACGGGGAGTCTGGTCTGAGCGAACTGGTGCTCTTATGCACCGGCAAATGTCTCAGCAAGGAGGAGCAAATGTCCGACTGGGAAAAACGACCTCTTCGAGATTCTCAGGTAATGTATGCCGCCTCAGACGCGTACTGCCTGATCAGCGTATATCGGAAACTGGAGACACTCTGTCAAAAGAAAAAGGTGGATCTGCCTCGGATAGTGGCCAAATATTTTAAAGGTTTAGCCAGTAACAACTCTGCTGGAGGAAATAACGGGGAGGTGGCTCCTAGAAAGAAACGAGGATCCGTGGAAATGGTACTTGAATTAATACGTCAAGTTCCGCCCCCTGGGGTAGATAAGAAGGATACAGGGTGCGTGAAACTGGTGGTAGACACGATGCTGTTAGGCTTGGTTCGATATCTTAGATCGCTGGGCTTTGATACGAAAATGGTGGACTGCAATCAAGGACATGACAACTATATCAAATACGTCGCGATTGAAAAACGGGTAGTTATCACTCGAGGTTTAACAGCGTACAATCGTATAATGAGGGAGTTGGACGGGACCGGAGTTACGGGAGAAATGGTGTATAACGTGAAAAGTGAAACGACGCCGGACCAGCTGGAGGAAATATGTAATCACTTTGGGGTGTCGTTGAATCCCTCGAGGCTGTTCATCATTTGCTTCGTAAGGAATTTATAACTCTGATGAATTAAAATCATTTTCTTCTGATTAATGATTACTGGTTCTGATTCTGGTCAACTGATTTTACTTGATTCTACCTTTACAGCGTTGCAACTCGTCCGACTTTATAAAAGCGTCTCTTAAGTTAATGTACAGTCTCATGGAAATAGCGGGATGTCATCTGCCCAAAAAGCCCCAGGGTAACCCCCACCCCTCCTCCACACAGGTTCCAGACAACGAGAATCTCGTCGATGAATCCGTGAATCTGTTAAAAATCAAAGGTTTTGATGACATGATTCTTTTCGTCTCTCCTACTGATGAAACCCACAAAAAATGGTCTCTCCTGGACGAGGAAACCCTACGCTTGGTCGAGGGTGGCCGGCTAGTTCTAACCAACACTGGGGAACGTGTGGAACTCACCCGCTTGCAGCTGACATACTCCATCATGGATCAAGTTTTCATCTGCAACGGCTGCGGTAAGTGCTACTGGAGTAGTCAAAAACTCGAAGCTCTTTATCGTCAAAATGTGTAGACGCTCTTGCACCTCTCCAAAAATCACTTTGGGTACCTGAAGGTACCTGACCCGGAAAAATATTGATGCAATGTTTAGCTATAAAGACTGAGAAAAAAACAAAATTTCTAAAAAAAATATCACAGTATCATCGACCATCATACTGCCATCATATGAAAATGGCTATTAATTGTCAAGTCACGACATTGCTACATAATATTAATGTTTATCAGTTTGCTTGATGGTTAGTACCCAATGCAGCGGTAATTTTCTCCTGAGCAATTTATCATAGTCTGTATATCGATAAGATTGAGTGTGTAAGTACAAAAGAATAGAAAATACAGTTACAAATATTAGGTTACTTGTGTTTAGCGCAATTTCGTAAGTGTTCAAGATTTACAAAAGTTACTGGATTTACGAATCTTTTGTTTTTATGACTGTTTGGTAGCTATAAAGATGTGTGCTGGTGCTATTTGTTACATTTACATATAGATGATAATTTACGTAGACACATATGTATAATGTATTTAAATATATTTACAATTAGTATGGTTTGAGGATTAACTATTTGCTTAATTAATTTAATTACGAAGAACCTGCTGAAAAGCACAGCGACACAGTGTATTGTCGAGTACAAGAACGCACGAAACTTATTATATGTTAACTGTAACGGGCATATATACTCATTTCTATAATTTAATCTCGGTGATGATGATAACGATAACTATACGAAGTAGTTACAATAAATTACTCTCCATGTTTAATTATTGTAGTCTGATGAATCTTTAATGTGATTGTAGTGTTTTTTTGAGGTAGAAGGAAATAAAATTGCAAGTATCTTGTTTATATAGTATGTTACTCACTTACAACAACCAATTCCCGTGATTGCGACTAATTTTTCCATATGTCCAAAAAGTTGCGGCTGTTTATCACCCAGAAACAAAAGCATTTTGCCTTGTCATCAGAGTGTAGGTAATCATTTCCTGTGGCGCTAATAAATCCTCCAACGATGGGGCGCGGATAACTGACATTTTCCGGTTTTATCTGCGCGCGGGGCTGTTGGCATTCGCGTGTGCAACTGTAAAATATATTCTCATTTTCTTTTGAAGGCAGCTGTGCTATTGGCTGTTGGAGCACTGTCCTCATTATTTCAGGTTACCCCAATCTGAATACTCTGTAAAAGTTATGTATGTTTTTGGCGGAGGAGGAAAAAATGCCTCCCACTATTGGAATGGTGCTAAATTACCAAAGTGTTCAACCAGAGCACACAGTCTATAAACTGCCGCGCGAGATGATTATGAGATATGCTGTGGTGCTACTCCACCAAAATATTAGCCGTTTTCATCGTTTCCCAAGTACGCAGTTGTTTTTCTTCCCTGGACTATCGACTACTACCAGCCTTTTTGCGTCATCAATCGTCATCGCCATCATCAAGAGCTTTTTAAGCAGCATTCCTTTTTAATTTAGGTCGCATCTACATTCCTCCATGAGGCTTGGTGACACCAAGTTGGTATGGTTGTGTATGTGTAGTAATGCGACTATTGGAGGAACTTCTTGGAGGAATCTTCTAGAGAACTGCTACTCTCAATGTAATGCTCAAGTTGAGCAGCTCAACGCCAGACTCTGCTCTGGGGCTATGCTATACACAAGAAAGAGAACACGTTGGAGGAAAAGGGGATAAAGCAGTGAGCTCTCTGTATCTCGAGAGGTTATTCCCCACTTGTTGAGTAACGGGAAAGGACGTTTCTGGAAGCTCTCTCTAACTCTCTCTCCTTTCGTTCTCTCAGCTCACCAATTTTATTTTATCACCCTTTTTTGCTACAGCCGACATAAAAGTAAATCGTGTCATGATGGACGTGTTTTCAGCAGGATCATCTATCCCCTCCACCCCGAAATCTTCCCGGGGGATGGTAACCCGTGTCATCCCTTCCACTGTAGGTATATTTACCATTCTCGCTCTTCTGGTTGTGGGTTTGGCAGTAGCCCAGGAGCCACTACCTCAACAGACGGAGGACGACATTTTATCAGGAACAGAGGACGACGTTAGCCCCCCTTTAAGTGGGGAAGACGGTCTCTCCATTTTGGGAACGGGGGCGGTGGATGTCGCCTCCACGCTCAGTTGTCATCGGCGGTTGTATTCATATCGAGTAAGAAAATAGCAGTGAGAAAAATGTACATATAATTTTCTCTTAATGCCCCATTTGCTTAAGAAAAAAGTAATTATTTTATTTTTATTTTTTTAAAGGTGACAAAGACGGATTCCGCTGGGCGAAAGTGCTGGGGCCAAGCAAACGTGATGAGTTGTTGGGGACGCTGCGATTCTAATGAGGTCGAAATAATAATAATCCACCCAAAATTTCAATTATAAACAAGTCTCTATCTTCTTGACCACTTTCCCGACAAAACTGGGAAAACAAACTTTTTACCCAAAGGAAAAGGTTTTAAACGAAATAATTACTTCTTTTTTCCGAAAGTAATTACTATCTCATATAATTACTATCGCGAAAAAGAGTGTATTAGACGGGGCATACCAATACCAGAGCGGGGGTGGAATGAACCATTTTTGTTTTCAATTATCAAAGTAAATTATATTTTCTTTTTCTTTTCAAAGATACCCGACTTTCGATTCCCCTACAAAAAATCCCATCATCCAGTTTGTATTTTCGGCAGCAAGAAACCTAATGTGGCTATTTTGGATAATTGCGAGGATGACGTGGAACCCGGCACAAACAGGCAAAATAGTTCATTAATTTATATTTAATTAACTTTTTTATTCGCATCATTTTATTGGTTTATGGGGGAAATTGAGAAGGTAAGACTAAGACTGTAGATAATTACTTGTTTTTCATACCACTTTTCGAATAACTTTTTGCAGGTATGAATATCAGGAGGCGGAATCTTGCCACTGCTCAGTGTGCAAATCCTCCGAGGCCAGCTGTGAAGGAATGCGGTATCGGGGGGTGCGGTCGGGGTATTGAAAAATCACTTTATTTGTGAGGGAACCCAACGGGGCAGGAATTAGAAAAGGAGAAGAGAAAGAGAAAGAGAAACCTATCAACCACCCACGCACAGTGTAGACGAAACGTATCATCATCATCTTGGGAAAATTTTGGGGTCTCGGCAGTAATAACAGGAGATTAATTAGTTAATTATTAATTTGGCTCGTAAGGTAGAATAATTTAACTTTTTGTGATGGGTTTATTGTTATCTACTTTTATTTTCTCTTCCACATTGTCATTGTTGGTTTAGACATTAAGCTCGTCCTTGAATAATGTGGTGTTTGTTCGAGAAAAAAATAAGTATATTCGTCAATCACCAATGTAATCAACAGCGTCAGTCACCATCATCGTCACGAGAATTTTGGAATTGTGACTTTTTTATAGAATAATTACACAAATCAGCTAACTATATGAAAATAAAATAATAAATGTATGTATAATCCTCAACTGAATGAGTGGCAAGGTACATATGTCTGTCTGTCTGTCTGGTATTTTTTGGCAGTGTGGTTATGTGTGTACCTGTTTATGTAAAAGGTCTATGTATGAAAAAGGAATAAACTATGATATTTGAGATGCTTAGTATGAAAATAATTTTAAAAGAAAATGTTAAAACTACTGTTTATCCATATTTTAAAGAATTTTCTTTCCCTTTTATTTTCATCTTATTCTCCATGCATCCTTCGTAGTATTGAATCATTAATTACTTGTTTTTATCAATATTTTAATATTTATTTCGAAAAGTATGAATCATGTTTGTTACAATATAGAATAAGCACTACATGTAAATAAAAATGTAAAAAAAAAATAAAAAATCTTTAAAAAACAAAAATCCCGACCTTGAGAAAAATTTATTAAAAATGCAGTTCCATCCTTTTGTTTTGGCATAATATCATCTTTGGATAGGTACAAGCATATAATAAATGTACCATCATATATTAACGTCCATTTATTTTTTCTTAATTTATCTTATGAGATTTTAAGTGAACAATATGTGCAATGTGCACACATCACCCCACAAGGTATACAAGTTGAATCTCATACACCACCTACACACGAGTTTGTCGTCAGTCGTCACACGGTAGCACTACTCGGCCGGCACGGTTAGCTGAATCCATGCGTCATACATAAATCTTTTTCGTTTATTTTTATTCTTGATGCACTTTGCATCTCCATTAAAACAGAGATAAGGATTAATGCATGTACTCAACTTAACTTGTCATTAAACACTATACACCATTATCAACTGGGAATTTATTAAGCTTATCTCTGCAATTAAAACTACAAAGCTACATGGTCTGTCATTTTCTCTGTATTCTGCAAAAAAAGAATTTAAATTGGCGGAACAGCAGAGCAGATGATAGACCTTTCTATTATTTCCACTTAAAACCCCGTGTTCACCCTATTATTAACAATATGGACAGTGGATGAAGCATACTCAAAAACAAAATTAATTATATTTTTATTAATTTCATCCAATTTTCATTTCATCAACCATGTTCTGGTTGCGTACAGCAAACTGAAAGATTGAAAACTTTGCATAAAGAAAAAAATAAACAATTAAACAAATGCCGTCAAATTTAAAAAATAAAAATAATAAATTGATGTTTTCAGGAGAAAAACATCAAAATATGTAAATAGTGGTTTTTCCTTAACGATTTTTCAATTAAAATGTACAAGCCGGAAGCGTTTATTGGGAAAAGCAAAAATTGACCAATCATATAATCCATTCTTGTTGTTTTATCGTCTCTTCATTTTCTGTGTGTTTTACCAAGTGTATTTGCACAGACACTACAAAAATTTTCGTGTAAGGCAACGTGTTATATTCTTTGCTGCCTGTGTATGTACCATGGAGAATTGGAGACCATAACGCTTGCATAATAAAAAAATACGTATGGTTGCTTCTGTGACTCCGAGAATGATTTTTATTCAGCTGCACTCGACACATGAATGGAAAGCGATTAAGCTAATGGCTTTGTTCCGGTTTTTTATGACGACGGCGATAATGATGACGATGATGATCGACTTCTACCTTATTTTTTGCTAGTCCCCAAAAATCTCCCAAAGGCAGACCGGACATGGTGCAAAATTAGACGACGACATGATAAGTTTAGATAAGTACGTAGTAATAAAGTATACAATAATCCATAGAAATGATGTCAAGGATCATTTAGTATTTTGTATTAGTTATGTTATGGTAGTAATGGCGATGATAAATTCAACTTTGGAGACCTGGAGACAACAATTGTTAACCAATCCTGCTCAAACTTGGCATTCGTATATAAGTACCAACGAAGCATATTACCTAATTTAAGTCATGGTTGTCATGTTAAAAGTCAATAAAAATTAAAGGGGTCTCTTGTTTCTTGTTTCTACCCCAAAGGGGAATCAGAGACATGTCATGTTGACATATAATATAGCTATTGTCATTGTTAGTCGATAGTTGAAAACCCCATCCCAAAAGGATTAACAGTTTCGGAGTTATGGGCTAAACAACAATTGACCTTTAGTGACCTCTGGAGGTCAGGATTCATCCATATTCATCCTTCAAAGGTTATCGTGCGGACAAGACAAGTGGGACGGACGGATGGACGGACTTCGGGACGGAACGACCAGACACGACGACTATTTTATAAAGGATCTAAATGATCCTTAATAATTCGTTTCGATTTTTTGAATGCACGTCATGCAACTTAATATTATACTGATGCATTGCAGAGATCCACAACCGCGCTGAATTAGATGAAAAAAGTTTTGGTTAAAAATGATGATATATCAACAACTTTCCCAAAATAAAATGACGATGAACAGTGTAGATGATATGATGATAAATGAAACTTGCTGGAAAAAAACCAGAAACTTTTGCTTTTGTTATCATTACAGTAAGTCGTAAGCATTCTGCTTGTGTCACTGTTTTAGTCCGGTTTCCCATTTCGAATAAAATAAAACAATGCAAACACCCGTCAATGAATAACAAATAAAAGTGTGCAAATGGCATGGCAAAACAATGCATGTAGTTAATATGCAAAAAACGTGCTCTAGTCTACAACGAAAGCCTGTAATAAAAAAATTCAAATTATTGATGATCATCAAATTTTTGTATCTCAGGTAGTACGTGTGCCCAGAAAGAACCAATTTTTACGTTTTATCCATCAAAGTGGTGCTAATGTTGATTGATTATGATGATAAAATCATGATGATATGCAGTAATATGCCAAACATATTGAGAGAGAGAAATAAGTTGCAATTTTTTTCCTTTGCTTTTCTGTTCTTGAAAAAAAAGACTTTTGTGTTTGTTTGCTTTGCTGTGCTACTATATTAATCATCATAAAGATGGCTTATTATATATATTTTTGCAATTTATCTCACAACACCCCCAGAAATTATGGAAATGTGAGGAGGTTATATACACAGACACACAATAAGGGACACAAATTTTTATTAATGTTATTATGACAAGTAGTAGAATTATTACACTCGCATATATTTAATTACAATTTTAAATTAAATGAAGTAAGATTATAGTCTGTACCTATCTTCTACAGAGGGCATGCATATACACGGCATACACCCACTCACTCCACTCAGTATTTTTATGGGGGAAAACGGGATACGGGAATATTTTGGAAACAGTAGTAATAGCTATCTATCTACCTATATTATCCTACTGACGACGCACTTGTAATCATACCGACGTGTATAGAGGACTATTAGCTAAAAATGTACATTTTTGTATAAATTTCTATTTTCATACATGGAATATTTTTGCCTGTCAATTTTTTTCTCGGTTTAGCAGTAGGTAATAGATCCATCAATCACCAATATCATCGTCGTCATTAAATCACCATCATTATCACTGCGATGATAAGTAGGTAGGTACATAATTCAAGTTTATTCGGAGAAAGGTTTTTATTTGTGTCGAGCTAAAAATAGGATTTTCTGGTCTAATTTAACGTTTTCTTCCTTACATCAAGTACAGCTAAGCTAATATCCTGTTAAATTTTTAATGCTTTCTAAAAATGGCAAGGATGTGGAGTAGGACACACTTTTCCGAAATGACAATCGATTAGATTCTCAAAAAGATAAGACGATATGGCTAAGAGGGAAGAAAGGAAAAATTGAGATGTTATCTATAGAGTTATATGGCTTCTAAACAGACTACATGTGTGAGTATATAGGTTACTTGGTTCAACATCAACATCACCCACGCACTTATAGTACACACCGAAAAAAAGGTAATTATGGCCGGTCTCTGAAAACAATATAAAGTGTTGGTTCATTTTAACCTACCCGTCGGTACCACTACTGCTACTACACATGTCCGGGTCTCTTTTTAAAAGCCCCGGGATTAACAGCAGAGCTATTACGCTATTACTATAATATGATTCTTCTAAAATACCTACTAATATATCTTCTAGTAGAAATATCTTCTAAAATAGGATTGTTTTGGAATATACCGTCAAAAAGTTGATGATAGCACTACTACAATATCTTATGATGATGATGATGATAAGTTCTACTACTAGCAAAATGTTGAAATAATAATTTTTATACCAAGTTCCTCGTAAAGGAGAAAATGTGCTAAAACATAACCAGTGCTGTGTTCTGTGTGAGTTTTGAATTTCGAGCAATGTCCATCTTTGGAAATGCGGAATTGCTGGCTAGATATAATCACGATAAATCTACAACAATATTTTAAGACAATAACTTTTGCTCGAAGCCCTATTACTATAATCCTATTTGTCACAGGAAATTAAGGAGTTTAAAGTGATCATCATTATTACTATTGTTTCGAAGAAAACGGACGAAAAAAATCTATGGTAAATCTCACTTCGCCCCAGAAAAATAATTGCATATCCAGTCATGTTGGTTTTCTCGAAAAACTCGTGTACCGCCACAAAAAAACTAAAATTATAATAAGCGGTAAAGATTGTTTGAAAAAAATTACGTTGCTTCTTCTCCTCATATAACCCTCCAACACTCGCCCCTCCATTTTACTGTGAGTTTTTCCCCTCTCTTGCAATCCGATTATGATGATGACCCCTTTGATGGTGGGGGAAAACAAAAAAAAAGTTACCATTGAACGTCATACCACACACGGCATCCGTGAACGGCCCCCTAAAAGTAATTTTTCAAAACAATTTCCCGTCGTCGTGGTAGGTCTCGCGTACAAAGGAAAACGCATTTCTTATTAATTAGCCCTTCTTTTCCTAATTGACTTTCTATACCACCACCACTAACACAGCGAGGGACCCTGACGTCGTATGGGTTTTGTCTGCGGCTACTTTCCTGTCCTTTTCGTTCGTTGACCGCCACTACACCCTGCATCAGTAGTACATACACAGTGGTCAACATTTTGTCCCTGTGTATAGAAACTTTTCTCTTTCTACTGCATTTTACCCTCTTATACTCCCACTATTTTCAACTAACAAGAGTAATGTAACCGTAACCGCCAACCGCTAAGCAAGAGAAAATGCTACTCTTTTTAGGTAGGCATGTATTTGGATTTTTTCTTCCAACTTCTCTTTTTATCGGGGTGCATGCATCATTCATTTTCGTGATGCAATAACCAACCAGCAGTCATTTTTTAATGGAAAAGTATCCTAACTCGATGACCGCACTACTACTACGACGACGAAAACAGAGGCACATTGCCCCATGCAAAAGGATTAATCGGAAAAATGAAAGTGGTTAGAGTGGTCGCTTTTGGACAAGTTGATTACAGCAACAAAAAAGTAAATTTCCTCCGTTGTACCACACACACGCAAAAATAATCAACGAATTCTTTTAAAAGGCTTGTTACAACAAAAGAACAAAGAAAAAAAGTTGAACAAAAGCGACTTATTTTAAGGACCAATATAATAGTCACGTGTGAGAAGACAAAAGCAACTGTTGTCGACAGTTAACAGTTGTTCCAGTACAGGGTCAAATTACACCTAGGTACCTATTTTATTGACCAGCGAACCAGCGTAGTATGCTTCAACATTTTTTTCACTTGGTATATTTTTGTAAAGGCCTAAACCAAAACATGGTATGGTAGTGTTCTTCTCATCAGCCCCCCTTCAAAAAAATAATTCGACAGTGTCGTTTTCCTCCAAAACATAGATTGACAAGCGGAACAAGATGAAAAGCAAAAAAAGTAGAAACTTCTCCGTTAGAGTTTACTTGTTATCCAATCATCAACTGATGTGATGCTGGTTTGCTGCTTTCACAAAGAATTCCCAAAATAAGCAACATAATATCTTTCTCTGACGTTCGTTAAAAGTCAATTTTCTTTTCATCAGCACAAGATATCTTCATGTCCAACTTGAGAGGGAAACACACACTACTTTTTGTAAATTTAGATTTAAAGCCTGTTTTTGTTAACTTTTTCAAACAATCGCAAAAGTAAAGCTGTTTTTTACAACAAAAAACTTTTTTTAAGCAAAACTTTTCTTAAGAAAACAAAACCATTAAAATCTTTTCACAAGAATCGTTATTTCCAGTGTTATTTCATTTCTTGCTATCAATTTTCTGATTTTAAATACAAATACAAATTGTTTTGTTGGAATTAATTTAATTCTGAAACAAGTATAACAAAGACCTCTACATTCAATTTCTCTGCTGAAAATGTTGCGAAAATAAATAATTTCTCTTTTCCTAAAATTTCCTTTTTTCAAAATTAAAACTGTTTTTTGTTTGAATTTAAACAAAAGTTTGACAAAGAGACGAAAGTTTCAAATGTCGCTTTGTATTTTTTTTACCAAATGACGATAACAACACCTCATTTCTTTTCCTCCAGATTCTGGTTAATACATTAAGATGTCAACTACTGAACCTGTTGACTCTCCAGTAACATAAACGGGCTCGAGAAAACTCCACAATGGAATGGCAATGACATCAAAAGGAGTAACGACCAAGTGATAAAAACTAACAGTCCGTAACAACGTTATAATAGCCCAAGTGTGGACATACTCTCCCACACACATGCACAACAGCATAATATACAGGTTTCTCCCCGAATGGCTACCGTTTTTAGCCCTACAACTCGAGAAAAGGCACGCTAGAAAAAGGAATAAAGCTGTTTTTCTGTTAAGATGTCGTCAACCGTTAAGGTTGGCTGACTGCTCGACGATAGCAAAAAAATGCGAAAGAGAGTAACATCAGCAATGGCGACAATAACGCCAGATTTAACACAGGGATGACGAAAGGGAAAAACGTCAAAAAACATGAAATTGCGTCGTAAAACAGACGAGAGGAAAAAAAGAGGCGGTTTGTTTTGGGTAGATTGAAAATAGTGATTTTTACGTTTTATTTCTGTTGCTTTTAATGCCGTACTATTTTAGCCAGTCATCTCTAAAGGAATGTATACGTTACATCAACATCTTGGGCACTTTGT
>JAHZNB010005372.1:0-11213 GCA_027744295.1 Callyntrura guangdongensis
TATTGGAGGTGTATGGATACGAAGTGCTATGGAAGAGCTGTACAAAAAGAAGGAGTCACGGTGGAGACTAAACCTCATTCATGTTTAGTTGGAACTCTCGAGTAAGTTACATTTGAGATGCACATGAAAATTTTTTTTGCTTTGCCATTTTTAACATCTCAAGATATTGTAAAAGGTTTTGAAATTATATTTAGTACATGTGTGTATGAAGGTCATGAAAATATAAACCGAGACCTTAGTAAGTTTTATGACTACATTAAAAAAATTATGTTGGCACTCTCTACGAGTATCCACGCTATCCTTGTACATTTTGGGGTGTCTATCAACGTGTACTGGAAAATGTACCCCGTACCAATAATGCTGTAGAATCATGGCATCGCAAACTTACTGTGATTGCAGAGGGCCGAAAATTACCTTTTTATAAAGTTTTAAGACTCATTGTTGCGGAATGTAACTTTGTGTATGTACAACTAGAGTAGAGGTTAACCAGTTGGGAAGTCCTGCAGTAACCAGAAGCAAAATGGGTCTCAGAAAATCGCAATTGTTGTAACACTTATAAGTTTTGAATGACTAATAAATTGATTGTATAAAGTGTACTAATTTTGGTTTCGATTATTTCTAGTCTAGGTTATTTCTAGTCTAGATTAATTTTGGTTTCGATTAATTTTGGCTTAGATTACTCTTGTTTTAGATTAATTCTATGGGCCTTTTTAGAAAAGTTTTTTCGAATATTTTAATTTAGAGTATTTCTCGTTAGTAGAAATTCATTTAGAGTATCTATACTAGACCCACACGCGTAGGGGGTTTGGAGGCAACAAATTTGTCAAGCTAGAAGTTGATTTCTAGAAATCAGGAGTTCACACATTTTTAATTAATCCCTGTGAGCAGCAGGGACCCGAAAAATATAAATTGTTTCGTCCATAACTCTGATACTGCATGGGAGTATCCAAATTGAATTCGGAGTAACTAAGGCAGTAGCCTATAAAATGTCGTTGGTGGTGAGGTCGTAGGGGTCGTTTTATCTTGATATATATATAATCTTTAATCATACTTCATCATACGTCCTTTTCCCAGCTAAATGGCAGCAGGAGATTTGTTTTTAAATTTCATGGGACTGACTTTGAGACAAGTCACACGAACATTGAAATCACATGATCATAACAGTGTACATTTTAGACGTTGGGGTGCTTACATGTGTGAATCGTTTAATACATAGTGGTCGAATTTCAGTACTACGAATAATTATAATACGTTGTTTTAAGCAGTCACCACAGTTAATTTTTTTAACCAACCTTTCCACCGGGAAATAACCCCACCAATTTGGAAAAAGCGACCATCCACTGTTTTAAGGGAGAATTTCAACCGGGAGTCAAAAATGCATGCTATGTCGCCTAGATTTGTATCCTGTTACGCGGGTTGAAAAATTAACGTGCATTATTTGGCGCTGTTTGTTTTACTGTATGATGATGCATGCATGCGGTCATATTGATAATTTTCAACTTATTAAATTACCATAAAGTAGTGCACTTTTTCTCATAATCATGAAATTATCTTATACTACAACTCATTTCAGTTCATTTCATTTTATGGAGTCAAACAGGAAGTATCAAAATAGCTCACGAAACCTGTGAGGGAATAGTTTTGGTTCCACACAGTAAGTGTATTTTACGACTGTGGAAATTACTTCCGACGAAGTTGATAAAAACTGGAGAGTGAAAACAACACCGCTAAAAATAGTGTTGTTGTGGAGTATTATTGTGCACATGAAAAACGTTGCCCTTCAAAATTGAGGAACAGGATACTTCCAAATGGCTCGTATGTATTTACGCTATCTACATGGCCCGTGGGCAGAAATTGAAGCAGTCCAAATAATATTTTTGTACATTACCGACTTTTACCTAACATATCTGTTATGAAACCTGCCGACGCCTTGTTGAAAACAAGCCATATATACAAAACATATATACACCAATAAGGCATGCAAGTTGCATACATGGGAAATAATTTGTTAACATCCAAGATGCACAAGTTATCAGATGCAAATTGACAATTGGAAACATTGCGACTTTTTGTTTAACAGGAAACAATTGTGCATCATATTTTTATTAAGAATAAAGACTATATACCAGACTTTAAATGTACTTGTGTGAAATTTTAAAAATGTTACATATGTAAACATGTGATAGGCATTGTAACGTTAAAAGATTTATTTGAATTGCCTCCAGAGACCTAGAGGCCTTAAAAGGTTTCTTTAAATTTTTAGATGGCATGTGTGAATTCATTTACTTCTTGTTTTTCGTTTCACGGAAAAATCGTCTCGACAATTTACGTCCACAGCATCTAAAAGTTCATTGATAATTTCAATATTATTTGTCGGAAAATCATTGGTTTGCGTATTCCCCGCCATGCGCGTATTCCCTTGTGTGGCATAGTACCGTACTGGGATACCAAATTATTTTTTACTATTATTGGTTTAAAAATAACTCTTGGAGATTTAAATCAATTTGTGCAACGCATGGCGATTGATAGGGCCCCTCTTGAGCATTACTAACTGCGCTACTCTAGGAGTGAGATGGTTCTGGTGAAGAGTTCTGGCAATTCATATTAAGGACACAAATTTTACAATGTCAAAAATGCTTTCTTTTAAGATTTTTAAAAGGTAATCACTTAATTTTGATAGACCTTATCTAGTCGTGATTCGATTCAATTCGATGTGACAGATAAACTACATACCATGGAGTTTATGGGTTTTCTAATAGAATGTTACTTAATTAAGTATTACTGGTCTATTAAATGAAACATGCACCATTTTCTGGAGAACCACCGAATAGTACTCTGTGGTATTTGAAAGTTGTGACGCCTAATATCTTGTACAATATAGGGACTTCGTCGACGGAAGTAAAGATGCTAACATGGACCTGCGAAGTGTATGCATGTGTTCTTAAACAATTACAACTAACCTATATTTTGAAACTAAGACACGGCAATTTTTATCCCAATTTTTTTTATTGCATGATATTCCGTCAAGTTACAATGTAAACGTCACGAGATAGAATAAACACGACATGACTTTTGTTGTACTATGTACCCATTTAGCCTATTTTTGTTCCTTAAATCAATTAAATGTAATCGTATAACGACATTTAACTAGGACCGAAATTTATAAACCCGGGAAAAATGCAAATTCAATATTTCGACATTACAGCATGGCATTCTTTACGATAGCAATTTTAACCCAAGAATGGCATATCATTAGAAAGCCTAAGACATACACTTTCTACGTGAATGTCTTTGACGCACAATGATTTAAATTCGCCAGTTATATTTCTAAACTAATATTTGTCAATAAATTTGGTTACGTCCTCGTATATTGTACTTCTCCCATATAATTTCAACTGGTGCAGGACAAATTACAAATGACACTCTTTTATGCCCATAGGTACCTGAGCCAATCGTCTATGCAGTCTACTTATCCTCATGTCTTTCATGTGCCTTGTTTTCAATTTTTTATCAACACATACATGTTTATAACTGAGGTTGGCAGTGATTTCAGTTCTGAAGCAATTATACGTGTTGGCATGGACGGACGGAATCCATGCAGAATTATTTCGAAAATTTCCACGCCTGGAAAAATAGCAGTGGATCAGGTTAACGACAGGATTTACTGGACAATTGGGATGAATAATGAACTTCATTCATCTAAGCTAGATGGCAGTGAAAGAAGAAATTCGATTCGTTTACCATCAGGATCTATACTAGCATTCGACATTTTTGGAGATTACTTATTTTGGACCTCTTGGAAATTCAAACTTTTGGTAAAAAATGTTTTAAATTGTAACTTGCCTACAGGGAGTTCCAGTAATAAAAATGTTTTTTAGATTAACATCAAATTTAGCCGAAATGCAGGCTACGAGAAAATCTTGCCGTTGTCAAACTCGAGTATAAATGATATTACCGTGTGTCATGCTGCCAAGCAATCCGTTCTTGTACAGAATCTTTGTAGGAGGGCTGAATGCTCGCATATTTGTACTATCAGCCCTTCTGATCGTTATAAATGTATGTGCCCCGTGGGCTTGAAGTTGGATTCCGACATTAAACAGTGTATTGGTGAGATTCATAGGGGTACCATATGCAGAAAAGCGATAAGTCGTACCCTTGCAGTAAGCTATTCTAATATTTTATTTATCTGCATAATATATGTGTGTTATCTGTTTAAGTGAATAAATGTCATAGTTTATTCGGTAAATTGGACCCTTCAGTATACTATGGATTCTGGGTTTATCGAAACTCGCCTAAACTATATCTTTATTTAATGGAATAAGTATTGGAAGCGAAAAGTTATTAACTTTTGTTGTTGTTTGGACAATTTGAAGGTAGGCATCACATACTAACGCGCTCATAGGTTTTGTCAGCATTAACTGATGGCAACCTGTACGTTGAAAAAATCTATTCGTTGCTTGATGATAATGATGTATCCATCAATCTTGTTTGGAATAGTAAAAACTGTTTCTAATCTGGTTCAAAAATCGTTACTGCGTAACAAATAAAGAACACATGATAGGCAAGCAGCAAAACACTCAAATATAATTATGTATCAGACTGTCAGGAAACAAAACTGCTTTGGAACCCAAACGCTCCCGATGTGTGAGAATAAATCCGAACGACTAATTCAAAATTTAGTAAAATATTATCAACTGTTTGTTATCGTTCCTAGTGAAATAATTGTTTAGAACTGATTCATTACAAACATTTACAAATAAATCCACTAGTGCAATAGAACGTGAATCAAAATACCATATCAATAGGAAAAACTGAAGCAGTGAAGTGTATTTCGTAGTTGTTTGATGCCACATTTATTTTATAGTAGAAACAGAGTAGGCATTTAATCTAACTTCGTTGAAGAACCTTTTCAATTGAAGTAAATAAATGATAGCTTTTTTATAAACTGCTTTTCAATTCTATAAGAATTTTTGTAATTTGATGTAATTTTGAAAAAGTTTAACTACACAAAATTTCCTGTTGCAGTATTATAGACCAAACCATGCTTCGTTGGTGCGCAAATTGTCAGGCCGCCAAGTGCCCATATTTCGGATCGGCATCAAACTTACCGCTTGCTGAAACGGTTGTCTTGCATGTCTCTCTGTCACATTGTGCCCGGATGCTTGGAACGGTAGCTATAGTTGTTGTTGACAGTCAGTTAGATTTTGAACTCTAATGTGTCTAATAGTATTATTGACTGTTTACCGTAATACTTAGATGGTTTTAACGATATATGTTACATGATATGAGCCCAAGTGAGGATATGTGGCGATTTTTATGGCTCAGGATTTCACAACTCTATTCTGAAAGGGGCATAATTTTGCCGTAACGAGCACACAGGAACACTAATTTTGGTGACAAACCAATCTAATTTATACTACACCGTAGAATAAATGATGACCACTAAAGATTTTGGTTGGAACTGTCCAAACTTTGACTTCCTAGTACTTACAAGAGTGGACCAGTTTTTACGTAATTACCTCACTTTTGTATTTATCTATATATATATTCATAATGTGATTTTCAGCTGACGACATCGTAGGTATGTCTTATGATTTAATTAAATGTAACCAAGGGAAAATGACACTAAAAACATATATGTTTTACATTTGAAAAGTAAAAAGAAAAGTGGGTCAATTACGTAAAAATTGACCCCACCTTTGTAAACTCTAGGGATTCAAAGTTTCGACAGTTCCAGCCAAAATCTTAAGTGGTCATTATTTATTCAACGGTTTAGTATAAACAATTTTGGTTTGTCACCAAAAATAGTGTCCCTGTGTGCTCATTAGGGCAAAATTATGCCCTTTCAGAATAGAGCTGTGAAACCCTGAGCCATAAAAATCGCCACATATCATCACTGGAGCTCATATTATGTAACATATATTGTTAAAAACCATCGGAGTATTACGGTAAACAATCAATAATACGTATAGCAACATTACTGTTCAAAATAAAGCCGACTTTCAACAATAACAATAACTGCCGTTGCAAATAGCCGGGCACTACGTAAGAGAGAGACATGCAAGACAACCGTTTCTGCAAATGGGAAATAAAAACATAGCTTTATGTGTAGCTTTTTTAAATAATTAACCAAATAATAAACTTATGCTCATACTGTAGGTTTTAATACTTTAAACATTTTTTATTTATTAGAAAACTTAGGTGTTCTTATAGTTTTGATTAATGTCAATTTTGACCACTTCTGATATGCTGCCGATCCGAAATATCAACACTTGGAAGCTAGACAATTTACACTTCAACGAACCATTTTAAGGTCTATAATACTGCAGCAGGAAATTTCGTGTAGTTAAACTTTTTCAAAATTACACCAAATTACAAAAATACTTTCAGGTGTTCTTATAGAATTGAAAAACAGTTTAATGGTACGACGTAGTAGCTAAATTGGCAGAGTTTTTGACAGAGCAAATATGGAAGTGAACATGACACAATGCAGTATTTTCTTGCGCAACACCGTAAACCTCAACCTCCTGTTTAAGTATTGAAAATATCTACAAAACTATGTATTTTTGTTTAAATTTTTTTTTCATTTTAACTCACATTTCTCTATTTATATACACAAATGGAAACGTAAAAATACAGTCATCATGATTAAAAACCAGGTAGCAATTTTAGTTAAAACTTTAATACTCACGACCGTACACGTAAAATTAACTGTTCTTTCAAAGCAGTCAAAGGAAAAATTTTGTTACAGCCAAACTTTTTGTACGTGCAACAACTGATGAGCTCCTTATCTTATCTTTATC
Organism: Callyntrura guangdongensis; assembly: GCA_027744295.1. Classification (NCBI taxonomy): domain Eukaryota; kingdom Metazoa; phylum Arthropoda; class Collembola; order Entomobryomorpha; family Paronellidae; genus Callyntrura; species Callyntrura guangdongensis. The sequence continues at coordinate 6,804 of JAHZNB010005372.1, forward strand.
TGTCTTATCTGTCTTATCCTTGTGTTTGATACTGCTTGGGAGGGTGGCGGATGCAGTAACACTTACTGCACCTTTAAATATATGCCTTTCTGGAAAGGTTATTTATTACTGTATACAAAATTCAAGAGTCATGCATTACATTTAAAAATGTTAAATAAACTTATGAGTACAAAATACCATTTCATGGCCGATTTTCCATGAATGAATGGAAAAAATAAATTCCCTTTCAAATCTTCTATATAATTTTGTTAGTATTTGCATAAATTGGACGGCATATTATTCTTACAATTAGGAGCAGCAAAAATTAAATGGTGCACATGGGTTTTTGAAGCAGGTAATGAGCATGTTTGTCATATGATTATTAAGTAAAAGTTACCACGTTCTCACAGTTTTCTCCATTTGAATAAGAAACCACACACGTCCAAAAATTTTAAGGTTTTTTTATTTTGTCACCTCAATTGTAGCACTTTAATGGGAAACATGATTAATTTTTTAACAAAAAAATGCCAACGGAGGTAGGAAAAGACACGATACTAGTGTAACGATAACTCAACCGTTTATGAACGAAGAATAATGAGAAGGAGAGTCCAATGCCAAAAGCGATTCTAAAAGAAAATTTAATATGTCCAATCCCCAAAAGTCGAGAAGATAAGTAATAAATAGTTTTTAGTAAATCAAGTTCTGACAAAAAGTAGTAAAATGTCAAAAAAATTGTAGGTTCCTTTTAATACAATGTGGGGAAAACTTGTTTTAATTTCAACTACAAAAGCAGAAATATGGTTGGGAATGCTTAAGTCCTTTTTATGCTATTTTAAAAAATCTTGATGGGTAAAGTGGTTAGTATATTTTCAAATTAGGTAAAATCAAAATATTCCGGTTAGTGTCCGGGTTGGAANGATGGGTAAAGTGGTTAGTATATTTTCAAATTAGGTAAAATCAAAATATTCCGGTTAGTGTCTTCAAAATTTTTTAAAATTTATTTTGTAATAGTTGACAAATAAATTCATTTTACCGGGTTGGAAGAAAAAATTAGTGAAATTTGTTCTTGCCATATAAGAGAAACGGCAATGCAGTTGTTGATCTGGTTTAGTAGTCAGAAATGGCAGACCCGGATCTGCACCGGCATTTCCAAAGAACCGAATAACAACCAGGGCCACATTTCCGCGATCGTATTGGGACATGCTAAGAAATTCAAAACAAATACTGGTTTTAAAGTTCAAGTTATCAGTATATTAACCAATGAGTGCTTTGACGACTTACGACAGCACCACTAGATGCCGAAGCTCCTTGTGGAATGTTAGTCGCTGGTTGAAATTTGTTCTTCTGTTCAATCCAATTAGTTTTTGATTTATCCTGCAAGAAAAGATTTTTTCCGTGTTGTATCCCCGGTGCATTAGATTGTCGAAGTAACTTTAGTATATTTTTGTCTTCCGCTTTCGCCAGGTTTCTTCCGCCAAATCCGTTGTAGAGGATATAGTATGGTCTTTGTCCTCTGATACAATTTACAACAGTAATTGCAAAAACCAGCCCTAATGCGACTATCCGGATGAAAAACATTTTAATTATAAGTGAATTATTATTTTCTGTGAAAACTTATTAGACTCCTAAACTGAAATAAATAATCAATGAAGACCCGTTGCCAAAAGAAGTAAATGAGTTTCTAAACGATGCGCTGTAATAACCAAGATTGTGAGAGTTTTTACAAAAATAAATAGAAATGTGAATAAACCACATCTAGCATTTTCTTGTGGTATTTACGTAACCTCAACCTCCTGCTTTGTAAATAAAAATAAAAAATATCAACAAAACTGTGGGTTTGCTCTATAATTAGTCATAGGGGTTCACTTGTAACTTTGTATTTATACGAATAAATGAAAACGTAATATCAAAGACGTGAGTAGTGCTGCTGTTCCAAAGGAATAAGCCAAATTAAGCTGTTGTTTCAAACCAGTTAATGTACAAATTTGGTTACAACCTTTGATACAACCAGAGGTTTAAAGTAGTAGAATGAATGTGCATGGCAAATGTCAAAATCAACTCAAACCACAGAACAAAGAAATTATCAAAAGTAGCTTGGTCATTTAACTAAAATAGTAATTCGAGACTTGGTAATGTAAATATGGGAATACTCGTACAGGGTAATGAAAACTTTGGAAATCGGCTACTAAGACCGTAATGATATTACTTGCAGCTCACGGTTTAAATTTCCCCAGAGATTTAAACATTGGTAGAAGCGAGGTTAAAATTTATTAACACAATGTAAATTAGTTTATAAAAAGCATTAGTTTCTTTAGTTTGTGACATAATTATGCAGACAAATACCTGTTAAATTAGCACGTGCAAGATATTACTATTTGAATACCATTTTTAATGCGTTCAACTGAATTTTAGTTTTATAATATGACAACATAGACAGCCTTTTGCACTATTTAGTTATTTTATGAATTATATGACACCAAAATATTGCCTCATATTTAGATGGGATACGATTGCATAAAAACAAAAATGCCAGCAGAAATTATTTACCTCGTTTGACTTGTTTTCACCGGTCGAGCACACGTATGGTGACTAAAAGTTTAGTTGTGATGCAGTTAGAAAAATGAACCCGTTGTATTGTTCTGTTGGACGATATAATCCTGGAATATTTTATTTTCCACAACTACAGATGCAACCGTAAAATGAAATTTATTTTTGGATATTTATTAACCGGTTTCGACCGTGTATCAATGAGCATACAACAGGGAAAGGAACGCACTACTATAATATGATGATGATATAGTTTTTGTAATTAAAAATTGAATTGACGGTGCCATTTATCTGATTTTCATTGATATCTTGTACGTGTAGCACTGTGTTAAATATTTTTTTCGACTTTAGCGGAATATAATCTTCCGTAAAGATGCGCCCATTTTCAAATGTCGTTGCATGTTTAGTAATGTTTAAATCTTGACATCTACGGTTAAGCATCCAATATGTATGAATAGAGCGGGACTAAATGGGCGGACATAATATTTCACGTTAGCATGACTACACTTATCAACTTGTGAAATTTAGTTTGGACGAAAATTATATTGCACCATATTACAATTTTCACATTTTATTACGTTTTTATTGGTTAAAGCAGATCATTATGTGACTGACAATAAGTGCAGCGAAAATTCAATATTGCCAGTCAAGACACGTATCCGCGGCGCTCGTTGTTTTACATTAGTCACTCATGACGAATTTTCTTAATTTTATTTGGTACAAGATAATAAATACAAACAATGGAACTCATGTAAACACTGGTTTAAGACAAAAAGTTACCCATTGTTCAAGTAGTAATGAACAATATGTACATATCCTGTGGTGAATACACGTATTCATATTTTTTATAAAGTGCTTTACAGTGAAATATTGTCCTGCTCTAATATTGATTTTAGATTGTATTGTATACGACATCCACTGTATAAATTTAGTACGCAGTTTCATTGCTAAATGAAAAAACTACAGGCGGCACAAAAAAAGCTTATAATGCAACATTGTGTACATTCATGTCAATGATGAGTCATGACTGATATGGTGACTATTGGTCCCATTGAGAAAAAACATTCATTGTACCTATACCAGCAGTACTCGATTCCAGCATTACTAAAAGTTGCACGACACAATGTGGTAGAAAATAGTAGCAACAACATTAAGAGGTCTAAGAGGACAAAACCCAGCAGCATTGTTGCACTTGCACTACTCTGAAAATACTTGGCTGAGTACAATGTTGTTTCCAAGAAATTTTATGACCTGAATGCTGAATACCTAGTGGGTTCATGTTAGGTACCTACATAGTACAGATAATTTTCAGGTTGCTTAAGCATTTGTATATTTTACGTTCAAAGAACGGGATGTACTGAGCTAGCGTGTTTGATAGTTATATGTATGCTTATTTCATGTTGAAACATACTTCCTCATTAGTAATGGAATTCTTTATATATAATAATTTTTTGACATCGGAACATGCCCAACTGATGTCTGAAGCATTTCCTAATATTGCAAAACTGGAGATATACACTCTATGTCTGCCCAATGTTAACCAGGCTGTGCAGTGTTTATTTTATAACATGCCTCGGCTGCAAGTCTTATCCATGAGACTCCGTGAAATTCCAGAAAATCAAGTTCATAAGCAATATTTGGACTCGTTATTGCTCGGGATACCTTGTGAACTAATCGAGAGCATGAAGACGGAGTGTGTGCGTGGGACACTGTGGAAGGCTGTTCAACTCAGACTGGACAAACAATTTTCTGTTTGTAACTTATCCGGTGAGTCTATTGCACATATAATAAAATTATTTAGACACATGTATATGTGTATATATAATTTTCCTCCATCGTGGCCGTCCGGCCGTCCGGCCGATCCGCGATAACTCTTGAAGGAAA
>JAHZNB010005373.1:0-14998 GCA_027744295.1 Callyntrura guangdongensis
TATCTTTATATAATGTTTGAAGCAGAGCTGTTATTGTTATTTATTCTACATATTGACATTTTGAACTTGCATAATGAATAGCCCTATTCCAGGAGATGTATATTATTAAAGATTTAGAAAAATGAGATGCTAAGAATGTATAATAGGGACACCCACATGCATTTACAGTCATTTTGCATTTTTCATTACCTTTAATTAACTTTTCTCAGAAAGAGCACTGTTGTTATCGTGGCTATGCTAATATATAACAAAACGCTTGAATACCCAATAAGCTTCATTATCCACTCAACTGTAAACTCGTGCAAGAACCAAGTCAAACTGATTCTACACAACCACTAACCAGAATTTCGGACGGGGTTTGTTTGTACCAGACTCCAAAATTAAATTGTGAGCATACGGCTCGCCTGGCGAACTAGGCGAGAAAGGTCCCGATTGAAGTGATTGGAATATGCTATAGGTTGATTCGGATGTGGCATCCACTTCATCATTTACAAATACCGAACCTAAAATAAATTTAAAAAACCAGAGATGAGTAAATCGATAAAAAAAGTCAAAAAATTCTAGGAAATCATCATTTGTCATAAGTAAGCTTTCGTGATAATTCGTAAGGAACAAAATGGATTTCTCACAAAGACAAGTATGGAATCTGTTTTCTTTCTGCGTTATTACTTCATTATCGCCTCAAGCTTAACGACGTCGTAATAAAACATATCTCGAAATAATGTTATAGCTTTCCGAGAAAACTCGTCTGGAGACACTGACAGGTACATCATCATAGCTAGTATAACTAAACGTGAATGGTTTGAATCCCTACCTTCCTTGAATGAAAGAACACTTATCGAATAATATGTATTACACACGGCCGGTACTAGTATTTCCGTGTCTTATCATCTCAGAAAGTTGCCCAAAAATTGTGTGTCCTCCGGCCGATGCTTTTCAGTAACACAGGTCAGGTTCTACATTCTTATTTTCTTTCTATTAAAACTAACCCCAATCTTTTTACACAACAGCCATGATAGGAAAAGAAAATCATTGTCATCATACCATTCCCCCGTTATCTCTTATATGAGGTATGACAGGAGGACTTTGCGACTTATAACTTTTAATTAAAATGCGCAAGAAAAATACTAGTCACGTCGCATTCTTGTATGCTTGTGGCGTTTCCAAAGCTGATAAAGTGATATAGCAGGAAAAAATTTCATTCTAACTGTCGCTATATATTATTTTTGTACATGTCATTACCGGAAGGCTAAACATGATATACTTTACAACGGGAAAGTGCATTTGCGGCTATATTTTATGAAAAATTCACCAAAGGAAATAAGTGATTTTCAAAAAAGTGATTGAGGCGTAGGTGTACTTTTATGGCATCAGAATGTAATTTCGGCAAGATTTTTTTTATACCGCGCAGTCAACGTTTTGTCGTCTGAACATAATCCGTTTTGTGCTTACCGTTTATGCTTTTTGTAAGGTTGTTTCAGTAGCAAAAATATATTGCAGCCATTTATACGGTCGTCATATTATCCCACAGCATATTAGATACCTATAGTTTTCTCATTTTCTCGAACCCCTTTCCACTAAAAGATACCCTCCACTTAATCCTGACTGAATCGAGTATGAAATATGTTGATGCCTTAACAGTCTGCAGTCAAGTGGCAGCAAAAGGCAGTGTTAAAAATTTTGTCATGCACAAAAAAACCATGCTTTAAACTGTTTTATATACATATACCTAGTCAGGAGTATATGAACCATGTAGTGTAATGTTTCTCATTGTAGTTTGCTTCCTTGTAGCAACTTCCTCTGATGCTGATGCTGTGTTGCTATTTTCCCAGCTATTTATGACCGCTAGTTTTTCCTTTCGGAGAAAAGGGATAGAACGGCAGCTCCCAGTCAGTTTTTTCAAGAAACAATATTTCAGAAGCAAACAAGGAAGGAAGGAGTGATGTTAAGTTATACTGTTGCACTCTCCCCAACTGCCTCGAATAAATGTACTTATTTATATGTTTAGGTAGGCACACAGAAAAAAGAGTGCACACGGTTCTATTATTACTAAAAAGTTGTCAGCTGGTAACAGTCGTTTTCTCCATGCTACACTGGTGCAGTCAACCAAAAACCTCTGTGTGTAAATTTTCTGGGGACAGACTAACCGTCTGGAAAGGGGAAAAGAAAAGGAAAGTCAAGATTGAACAAGCTACATTGCTTCTTTTCTTGCTGCTTTTCAAGCTATGTATATATTTTCATTTTCTCTTTAAAAAGAAAGTTGCGTACACACAAAGATTTATTTTGTATGAATAGTTTTCTTCTGGGAACATGATGAAAATGAAAACCTTGAATGTGGTTAGCAGAAAGAAAAGTGGAGAGGAAAAAGTGTGTGGGCAAGGATGTACTAACGTGCGCCTTATTGCGTATACCTTGCCCGAGCATTCAAGTCAATGGCTATCCTCCAAAAATAGCCACCCTGAAAAATGGTATACTGTTTTCACGGCAAATATACGTCAAGAAAAAAGGATCGGGGTTTAGTCAAGAAATAATAATAATACTAAATGTATAACTTGAGTTTGTGTTGTGTGTGTGTGTCATGTTCGTGGCATTCGCTCCGCAAATTATTATATATACCTGTACGGGTTTCTTCTGAGAAAAGCCCAAAGTTCTTTTTTTCCCAAAGAAATTCATTTCGAGGGCTAATAAATCACAGTTTTCATACAACACGCAATATATAACAGCCACGCACGTAGACTGTCTTTCTGCCACTGGAATCGTAAGTCATGACTGAATGGTTGCGAGTTTGGTTTAATGAAATTATAATAATCGAAATAGAATGTGGGATGCGTTCAGGATCATTTGCGTTTATCGATTATCCACTCAAACAAATACGATTTCAACGAAACTTGGGCGTGTGTAAGCATATTTCCATCCACAACGAAGCGTATCAGCACGTGCAAAACTTATATGCCGTTATTAGAACCTCTAATATGTTTGAAGATGCAGTAGCGGGGAATGGGGGAATTTATTACAGGATTTTCCTCTTCAGTGAAAAAGTGCACGAACGAAGTTTTCTTTTTTGAAACGATCTTACAATCGCTTTTATGCAAGACCTTTGCTACTTTCAGAATTTTTTCGAAAAGTGCGTGCAATCTGTAAATGCTAGCTTAACGAAATGTTTGCTGGGAGCAATCAAAGTATTTACTTTTACAATGCCTTTTAACACTGTAAATTGCCTTGAATCCTTATTATTGTTATCCTTCAGTAATTCTCATATTATCAAAAATGAAGAATCCTGTGCACGAGGGAACGCGGGTCTCAAATCCGTGAAAGCCATTATCATCGCAAGCTTCATTTACAACTATATTAACGTTTTATGCAGAAACATTGTATATCTTATAGAGTGACAAATTCAAGTCACCAGGCACCAGTCAAAATGACAAAAAATAGCTTTTGTTCTCTGAGCACGTTCCTGTCTTATCATGCCCATTTTAGTCGCTCGCACAATGGAACAGTGCACGTTTAATCTATAAAACTGTACAGAAAAGGAACATCGTAATAATAATAATAACGCGTGTGTTGTGATTGTACTGTGTTCTCCAATCCAGCTACGTGTGTAACAAAATTTCCAATGCATGACTTAAATCTTGAGAGCCTTTTAGAGAAAAACTCTCTATCTATCCATAGTACTAAAAAAATTCTTAGATTTCACTAGCAAACAGTAGGTTTACAAGAAGACAAAGAAAAAAAGTTCAATCACTACTTTTTGAGCTTTCGTTTCCAGAAAGTTGCGTAACGTAAAAACATTTTCGTTTTTACAAGCTGGCAGTAAGGTCGCCTGTTTGGAGGCAACTTTGAGACGACTTTATGGAACACATATAAAGTTGGATTGTACTTGTATACTTGCATAGATGTGGTGGTCTATATAACTCTAGTTATATTTTTGCTGAATGGATTTCTTCAATTGCCGCTATTTTGCTGCTATCTCAAACAACACGGAACTGATATGCTCAACAAAATCTAACCAAACCACTACCACAATATGTCCCTGAATGGAATTTCTTTTAAAAATACTCACTCACACACACACACACACAAACGCACAGTATCATAAAAAGTGAAATTGCCGGTTCCCTTACGGATAGACAGTGTTTGTTATTTTTGCCTCTATTCTATAATATTATGGTTCCTGTACTTCCAATAACAAACAGACTGAAGCCCCATGAAACTCACAAGTCACTCTCTGATGTAGCTGTATGCAAGGGGTATAAAGGCTTGGAAATATCTCAGTTATTTTGTTATTCAGACCTTCCCAAGTATATATTGCATAATAAAGCTCTTCTACGTCTACACAAGCCCATTTCCCCCGCGACTTACAGTATAAGCTGATGCAGTTGAGTAAAATCAACCACTTAAATCCCCTGCATGAAAGTATCAACTGCAATAAGGATATTTGACTTTATGTTCAAATGTGTAGAGAAGAAACAAGATTTTTTTATTCTGCTTTATTATTATTCATGATGAGACTCTTGCGTCTCTCCTTCCCGCATTTTTTTACACAATAACAATGTACGTATTCATTCAGCAAATATCTTTTTTATTTCTCATATCATCATAGAAAATGTCTCAGAAGGTTTGGGCGCAGCTGCACTTCCACACAAACACACACAAGGTTCCCTGCCGTTGTGTAAAGTGAAACTGGCATTTTGTCCTTCCTTCAAGTACAATGAAATAGAGTCTATTTAGGAAAAATGAAGAAGCTTTTATAAAAATGCCATAAAACAATGAAGCTTTGGCGAGAGGCAATAGTGGTGGCTGGAGAATTGGAGTTCATAGAGGGGTGTATATTTTCAGGTACTGTTTGTGCTATCCAAAAACGCCCCATATACGAGAATGTTGATTTTTTTACTGTTTTTCTTTTTGATTAGGGATAAATGGAGGCATAAAATTAGGTAGTTTATGCTGCTGGAAAAACGCAGTGCACTTATATAGACGAGTACCAGCCGAGTACCTAAAGGTGAAAAGTTTTGCATTTAATCTTACAGTAATAATTTAACTGCTTCAAGATAATCTTTGGGAAAGATATTTGACATTTTGCCGCTTGCCAGCTATGCACAAGGACAATGAAACTATTTCCCTGCATATCATGAAGCTATAATAAATGCACGTGGAGTGGAAAAGAATTGGCATTGATGATTGTACCAAAAAGACTGTTTTACAACGACGAGATATTGTATGCATTTTAACGGCAAATATGATTATACGGCGTCCCTATACCGTTACAATGGCTGCACACTATAAACCTGCTCAGTGTGTCTAGTAGTACACGCCTGTACACTTCATTATTTAAAGAGGTTATTCCATGAAAAACTGTACACATTCCTTCTTTAATCATTAATATCCCTCCCTGAAGCTTGCAGAGCCACATACCTAATAGTTATGCTATAGAGGATTCTTTGTTGCGCAGTGGAATGAGGGTTGCACAATGTGCAAATTAGCCGTAGAAAAGGAAAAGACATTGTGCTGCTGTGTGGGGATGTTTATATCTGTGTAATGTATGTATTGTATGGGTAGTTTTATTTAAAAATTCACATTTTCACAAACCCCGGAATTCCCAATGGGCCAAAAAAGAGGCTATACAGAGTACAGACCACGCTGAAACATTAACATGGAATGCTGAAACGTACATGATGGGAAATTCGATGAATTTTGCACACATGTGTTTGCTGAGATTAAACAGCATTCCGCTATTTAATAAGTATATCTTAACCCATCATAATATATCAACTTAAATTACGGTGATATACCTATTTGTCCTTACTACACGTAAACTATGAAAAGTATAGACATATCATTTGCAACTTGCTGTGCATGCATACACACATACGCCAAAAGCGCAGCAGAGCCAATCCTTCCCGTTATATCGTCGCGCTGAATGACGACGACGACGACGACGCTTGAGATGACCAAAAAAGTTTATACCCAAATGTATTACAGTGTAAATTCAACTTCTTCTTTGCCATTTACATATCATGCGACACGATGAGGTCGTACGTTATCAAGACTAGAGGAGAAAAGTTGAATAGAAATAGTCTTAATTGCTATTCCCCATTCTACTCATGTTCTTTTTAATATTTCATGTTGGTTTTCTCTTGTAAAATTTTAATGGCTTTCCTTCCTCGTTCTCTCCCTCTCTCTCTTGCTCGCTCTATCCTTCACCTCTTTTCCTTTCGTTACTTTCACTATTGCTGCGGCCAGGCTACACTGGAGTGTTATTATAGGTAGTTGAAAACATGACCATACATTTACAGACAAATCTAAGGTACTCAACGAAGTAATTTTATACTTTCCTTTCACAGTTTTTCTACCACTTCTCTACTATCAGGCATCATTAGCATACCAACAGAGTACCAGTAGAATGCAATCTACTTACAGAGAGCTGTGTAGAAGAAAGAAAGAGAGATCCTGATAAAAGATATGGTAAAATCCACAACTTGAAATCATTGACTGAATATGAAAAAAGCATAATACCAAGCAGTGGCCTAGTTTTTTATGCACTTTGTTCATCACGATCATGAATATCCATTACCCTGATGTAGCCTCCAACACTGTAACAAACAGAATGATTGCGCTAGAAGCTATATAGGGGTAGATTGAATCATTCTGAAAATAATACGTATTCAGATTTTTTTATACGCTCACCTTGAAGCTCTAGTTTTCTTGGAAATGCTTTTATGTGGTTAACAAAAAGGAATTTTGAATGGCTAGAACGAGTCTCATTTATTTGCTCGTCCCTAGCATTCGTCCGTAGTGGAGGATTTTTATTTAGAAAAAAATCCACGTTTGGTTGTTATTTTTTTTAGCTTGGTGGTATGTACCTGAGAACAGGTAAATGAATAGAGGAAAGAGTTTCGTTGTGATGAATCGTCAATAGGATAGACGTGACGTATTTAACGGTAGATTCCTCACACGCGTATGTGTTTGGCGAACATTTGGCACACGAAACCGTGTACCTAGTAGTTGGAGAATGTTGTAGCACGTTATAAACTTTCTACTATATTTTACAGACATGTTATGTTTGGAGTAAAGTGACAAGGGTAAAATTGATTGGATAAATTGAGACACCACCGCCATTAAGTACAGCCATCATGACTCCACCAGTAATCCTTTATGTAGGTGGTGATGGCACGTTGGGATAAGGAAAAAAATCAAAGAGAAATTCAGTTGAAGCAGCGATTTATCAAACGCGCGTGTGTGTATTATGTGTGTATATATCTGGATAGTTGAAACAACAGCAGAGTGTCGTGGGCTTTAACTCCCACAGCGATTTGTTAACCCTTTGATGAAATCAAAGCTCTAATGGCCTAAATCTAGTCATGTCGCTTTTATGATGGAGCGAGTTGTTGATTTCCCTTTTGACAACATTATGAGAAGAATATACAGCGAACACCGCATATTATTTTAGACTTTCCAGGGTTAACACAAATATATCTATTATGTATTCGGCAAGAACACTGATCATGTTTCAAAAAACCGTGCAATTTGTTATTTGACTCCCGCTGCTGCTGCCTAACAGGTAGTGTTACCTGCGTGCCTAAATACAAAAACCAGGAATCTTTCAGAATATGATCACCTATTTATGCATTTAGCTACAATTTTTTCTATTTTGAGCATTTTATGCGACCTGGATCACGTTAAAGATACAAGTGAAAAGTAAAACTCTCATTACATAGATGCCTCCTAATATATTTTATACTTGCATTTCTGGCGTAAACACCAGATCCATATACTTTGCTAAACTTCCTGGAAAATTTAAAGGAAATAGTCTCCTATCAGCTAGGTACTACCGTATACCAGGTTACTTTCATTTCCCGTGTTGGTATAACGGGTTTCGAAAAAATATATCAATTCAAAGCGTCAACTACAACTGCAGGCAACGTCCCTTCGCTTTCATTCCATAGGGTACTCTCGTTTTTTTTATATAAAATATCGATTTCACATTTGTCAAGGCATAGACCTACACCCGTCACACCAACATGTTCAATTTCCTTAGAAGTTTAGTCTATGCTCAGCAGTGAAACCATGGGCTTCAGAAATCCAATATAATGCTTGCTTGCTCTCTGGTATGATTGTGTAAATGAGCAGAAGGATGAAGAATGAAATTACTGGATAAGAAAGCTTTCTTTTTTACCCATGTAAATCCCACATAAAACGCTTCAGTTCCTCGTTCAGTTTTCAACTTTTGGGGTAGATGTAATGAAGGAGTGAACAGGGAATATTTATGTTTGAATAAAAAGTGATAAAGACTTTGCTGAATTGTTAAACCACGAGGAAAAAAGCAAAGTCGTTGACATTGGCTCACCAACGATAACCGTTCAAACATTTATTTAACCAATCTTATATTTTCTAACATCAATAACCTCACTATTGGTCGGAAATTGGGTATGAAAATCCACAGTTTTATTACCGTTCATTACAGTAAAAAACGTTTTCTCTGGTGAACTGTGTATAAGGTTCAATGTGTGAATTACAAGGATATTCCCAAAAAAGACAATGACCTCGGTTTCTGCCTTATAAACTATTGAACGTTTTCCCTCTGGTGTGTAGTACCGGATGTTTGTTGGCCCCATTATATTGACGAAAATAATGGGACCTTCATAGGAAATACTTTTATGTGTTCCTTAGCTGACACGTATTCACGTATTAAATTGAATTCGAAAATTGTGCCGCTTATATTGACAAAAAGTTTATAAACCAACATGATGTATCTCAAACAAACGTATGTACGTATACCTACAATGGCAAGAATTTTAAAATAAAATAAAATATAATTCCCTCGAGGAAAACGTCAGTTCAAATTATGTGCTTTGTTATTGCTTTCCCCTTGAAAATGACAAGTAAACTTAACAAAAAATGATACTGTTATGGTAGTTTGACGAAAGTTGTTTCTGTTTTTGAACTGCGCTGCCTTTCACGTATCCTTGAATTGTTCCCCGAAAACATTTTTGGTCACATCAAGAAAAATATTGAAAATAGATATTCACTGGATGTAAATGCCCCTTTAATGCAGTAGTGTCACAAAAATCTCTTCCCTTTTAACGCTAACTATGTACCGTTGGGTTTGAAGGTGCATAAAAGAAAGTGAGTGCATTAGTAATTCAGAAGGCGTACTATTTCTCTGTCCACGTTTAACGCAGAGTGCATACATATTGCAGAAACCGAGGGAGGGAAACGCCGCCAGGGTCTACTTTATCATTAAAACTGCACTGGTAGAGAGCAGAGAGTGAGTTTGGCGAGATTCGTATTTCTCTCCCATTTCCCAAACTCCAAATGTCAAGCTTGGTTTTCTCTCATGTGAATTTGATATGAAAGCAAGCGAAGACACATAGCTACCGCAAGACAACTGAAGTCTTGAATTCAAAATGGGTACAGTACAGTGTACAGTGATACTGGCGAGCTGAGGTAAAGATGAGTTGATGCAAGGAGAAAGAGAAAGCGACTGAAAGTTTTTTTGATGGCGGTGAAAAGAATCGTATGTGTGTATGAGCGAGTTTGTAGTTTGCCAGTTACATACAATTTATATAGAACTTGTATACTTTAGCGCTGCTGTGCTCAACAACGCTAGTAGTGATGATGAAGATGTGCGAGTGATGGGATAAGGCTGTTATTTTATTTGGAGAAAGTAGATTTATCTTGACGGCAAAGACGGCGCAATGGGGTGGATACATGATCGTGATGGGTCAGAAGAGTGGATCAAAATCCTTTCAAGAGTTTTCATGCATATGACATCGCTGGTGTTGTAGTAGTAGTGACAGTGGGTGTCTAGTATCTAGTGATATGGCAGGATGATCACGAAAAATTCACGTAATAAATGGTACGCACTACAAACAACTGGCGTGAGTACAAAGAAGCCAGTGCCAAGAGCGAAGACGAATTTATATTAGATAAAATCCTCAGATTTCTTATGAAATACTCTCTGAAATTTGAAAAAATTGGAAATGCCGCTGTGAGAGAAAAATTGTATACTGATATGAAGTGAGACTGATATTTTTGGCACACTAAAATGCGTCAGAGTCTACCTTGAAAGGTCTATTTTTTGCGTCCTTTGAACAGGGGCGTGTGAATAAACTTCAGACAGAGATAACGATGACATTTTTATGAACAACGGGTTATCCTACATTTTGAAGGACACTTCGAAAATCCGTTGATGCCACACAGTATTTTTGTACAATACCCTTTTCCTAAATTTACGACACAAAACTCAGTGTCATAATGATACTCTAAGTGGGTGGTGCTAGTGTCGTCAACAAAACAATTTTAATTATGTACGAAATTCTTATGAGAAAAACAGAATAAGGGGGTAATAAGAATAAAGAAACACTATAATTAGATCAATACATTAACTTAACTTATTGAATCAATTTGTACAAGAGGGAAATCAAAAGTACGATGTTGTCCTTGACATAGTTTAACTTTCGTTTGATGATATAAGCCTTCTTCAAACTTCAAAGGAATTAGTGTAAGAACAATACCTACCTTGCTTGCTAGTTTAGTGCATTGGAGAAATCGAAGATTCAAGTATTTTGTACAAGTTTTTGAATATATTTTTACCTACATTTTTATAAGTAGAGTAGGCAAACAACACAGAGGACGTGCAGTAATTGTAGAAGATGATTGCGTAAAAAGTTTCAATGTCAGTATCGAATAAAGTGAAATCAATTAAAAGTGTCGGAGCAACTAGGAACAAATTGTACATACTTTAACTATTACCAAGCAATTTTCCTTTGAGCTAGTTCAAAACCAGGGCTAACTGGTCCGACCCAAACTTTTTCCGGATATCCCGTGCTGCTACGTCATGTGAAGTAACTTTGTTAAGGTTGTATTGCTCTTTGTTATTGCGTAGTATATTCGTCTATAAGGAAATTCTTTTGAAACTTGTAGTTTGTAAATAGGCTGTTCATAGAGAACAAAAGAAAATCATGATAAGTATTTAAAAGTGTAGAATGTACACCGGTACAATCCGGCTTACTAATACTATTAATAACCGAGTTAAGGCATAAAGTAAAAAAATCCTATATGTTGATCAAACTGTGTGGGCTTAACATTGATACAAAAATAATTAAACGAAACCTTCGTTCCTGAACGTTAACAACCACTTAATCCAAGTTTGTTTATGGTAAAACTTTTTCTACACAACATGCACAGCAGCTGCTTGCTTAGATCAGGCAAGTATTTCTGCGAAATAATATTAATGGTCTTGGTACTTTTAAAATGTGTACGAATTATTTCCAAAGTGGGTTGTTTGATTAGAAATTTTTGCGTGCTAGGTTGTTGACAACCAGACGCAAGGAGATATTGTTCTAGCTTTTTTGCCGTATTTTTGTAAATTCATGATATTTAGCTTCGGATTGGGTTCTTGACAAAATTTAGTATTAATAGCTACGTCGCAAAACTTGCATTATACTAATTACAATAACTACTTGTTTTTGGTGTTCGTATTTTCGAATATTTACAAAACTACAATTAGAGCAACTTCCGTTTTTATTTACAAATAGTGCATAATGTACATAATACATTTATTCAATTAACGTGATAAGTACAAAGTACAACATGTGTGACATTAACAAAAGGAACTTCACTTTTAAATTAACAGTAATCTTACAAATAGGTCGTCAGGTTAGGACTAAAGTTTACAAGGATTTCTAATAAAACTGTGTTTTATGGAGCGACAGCACGAACCTTTGACAGGCATGCGACACACATGTTAAACTAACAGTAAAACCGTCCTTTTTTAGCCAATAACTTTCTCCAAAAACAACTACCTAATCTCTACACATCATATTTTTATATATTCTTTCAGAAGCTTGTATCTCCTCAAGCAGAATCAAATGAGATTGCTCGGCTGCATGTAGCGTCGTGTTAGAAAAAATGTTTGTTTTGATATGTAACACTCAAGTGTTAAATGTCAAGATGGGCAGCCCAAGACTAATTGCATTAATATCTGAATACCTCAAATTTGTGTTTGAACCCCAACGTCATTATCAAATTCCAATTACAACAGCTTGTTTGGGTCTTATTATTACAAAACAGACTAAATGTTAAAATAATCAACTTTAAAAAGATCATCATGCAAATACAAGCACGTGTAGTTCCAAGAAGCAACTTTTAATAAGCTCCAGTGGGGGAGAGACCAAAAAGAACTTAACTACTCTTTGAATTCATGTTTCATTAAAATGTCATGATGGTAATTTATGTTATTATGACTGCATTTTTGCCAACTATGCTTAAAAATATTTTTAAAACCATTTTTGTACACGTTTGACATTATTTTGAAGCTAAAAATGTCACATCTGCAAGTAATAATTTAATTACACAGCAATAATTAAACTTAAAACTTTTATATGTACAAACCCATAGTCATCACAGGACAGCTAGACTACTACTGCCAAGGTGCCACTGCGATATACTTCGTCCGTAGTACGTTCAGTGTTTACATCACTAATATGTAAAAGAAATATATGTACAAACTTGGTTTTCATATGTGGTTTCCTGATTGGTTGTACGGTTTGTGAATTAGGCTTCGTGTACTTTCTCCGACTTTCTCAAAAGTCATGCTGAAGCATTCAAAACCACGCACACCAACGAACCCAAGAACGAAACTGTAGAACAAACATTAGTTGCTCAATGTGTGTTTATACACATTCTAGTGAAAAAACGGAAAAACCACGATCACCGTATTATTATCACTTCTGTTATATTATGTATCTGTTGTTTTCTCAAAGTTTCCCTTTATATCATGACGAGCATCATTTTCATTTCACAGGCTTCATCGTCACTACCCCATTTTAATAGTAATTCAGGTTGCAAGTTGAAAGAGAGTAGTAGTCGTAAGCCTAGACCGCGAAAAGTAGGTAAAGCCACACATCTCCACATAACATCATCAAATATCCTGCGCAATATTGCAAATCACAAAGAACCAGCACGCGGTTCTTTCCCTTTTTCCCTTTTACTCCTGCTACATCAACAAAAACAACAATCTACACCATTAACGCTGAGCCAACGGATTCTATAAAGTAGTACTACCCGAGAAAAAGTTAAGTTTGCGCAAAAATATAGACATACGCATAGAACTTATGCACATAGCTTTTATATAAACGTATTCAAGTAAGAACAAACCCGTCTGACTTTACGTTCTATTTTACCCTTTTGTGCTCTCTGGAGAACTCGTTGTAAGAGGGCAGAGGCAACCGAAGAGGTGAGATTTCATTTGGCATTTGGAGATCAAAGTAAATTCGATGTTGTTTGTGGAAAATCTCATACTACTCACTCATAACCGTATAACAAGTCCTTCCGTGTATTATGTCATATAAGCATACTTATATGATGATGCATAGGTTATCTACATGTCGATTAGACCTATCGAATTCCCTTGCTACTTACTCTCTGTCTGTTCTAGCTTTAATCTCAGTCTCGTCAAATCTCGTAGATAAGCCCATCGGTTGAAAGGAAAGCTTAATTCCGATTTGTCTGTGTCTGTAAAAGCGTCTATCTCTCTCTCTGTCTGTGTATTTATGCGTAGTAATTAAGAGGTTGCGTTCACCGCTGTGCTATTCTAGTGTCGCATAATAAAGTAGCTCTATTTACGTAGTCGTTCACATTCATGCTCCTTTGAGCCATTCACTACTGTACAGTTGTACAGTGATTTGGTTGGTGATGATGATCATGAATGAAGAATGATGAAATCAAATATGGATGGAAGGTTTCATGTTTTCCAAAGGAAAGTAGCGAACAGATTCAAAAAGTCGAGAGGGCGATGAAGTCAACAGGACGCGGTCAAAGTTTAGTTTTCCCATTAATTGTGGTGCAATAACAAAGACGGATGATTTCACCGGAAAACATTTTGAACGCTTGAACGTTCATGTGGGTGTATAAGTTTTGTCAAAGGGTTATTATTATAGTTTTAGTATATTTTGTTGGGAAACTTTTCATACTAAAAGTGTTAAATACTTTGCATACAAACGGAAGAAAAATTTGTACAAACTTGTAGTTTGTATTTTTTTTCGTAGAGCTTCTGGTTTTTCATTCAATTTTGGTTTTATTCAAGCAACTTTTGAGAAAGCCTATTGTGTAGAAGTAGAAGGTAAAATGCGCACTTTTATCTACAAATAGTATGTTCACACATCACCAACCCATATAGACAATCCTACAAATTTTTACAGGCGCAATGTAGTACTAATAAGTTCAATGTATCAGTTTGCTGCAGGTTTTCCCTCGATTCTCAGAAAACAACAGGGCATATCACAGAAACGGAGAAAAGGAGAAAGAAAACTGTTGTTGTTCCCTAGTTCCTTTTCCTATGTTTTCTTTGAAGGATTTCTAAATTTATACACTTGCAAATTGCTCCTTACCCTAGAAATAAGTGTCTGGCTTTTCTGCAAAATGAGTAAACTTTTCAAATAAATAAGTACCTTCTGTTGGATAAAAAAGTCATGTGTTTATAGATTTTCATTTGTCGAGTCGTAAAAAAGTAGTTTTTCTTTGGGAAAAAAGTTTCTTCTCTCTTTCTGTCGGGTTTTTCTCCCTCGCATGCCCAATATCACCTTCACCAAATGTGGTGATGCATGTGCAGCCTGTACAAAATTACACCGTAGCCAGATACTGTATCAGTATGAGACTGTTCTGATATTATGCTGCTGTCATACGGGCTTCCTTTTTGGGAAAAGATGATGTCAAATGTATATACAAGGTACAGAGAGGACAAAGGCATATATACCCCCAATTTGGACACCACATGCAAGCTAATACACGTACTAACATTTAAGACAATACGTTAATAAAGCCTTGAGGCAAGTGATAGAAGCCTGATAAAAATAATATTCACAGCGTCCAATTGTACAATCCTTGCCAAAAGTTGTGGGCGATATAAAGATTCTCTACCAGCCAAGAACACTAACAAGGCAATTGCCGTCATTTGATACACGATTCTTATGACGTGTTTTGTGTGAGCGTATATATA
>JAHZNB010005374.1:0-19127 GCA_027744295.1 Callyntrura guangdongensis
CTATTGGTTGTTTTGAAGGACTTACAATACAATTACGTTTTGCGTTTTACTTTCTTCCGCTGAAGGACACTCAGAAGGGCAAGAATAACATTGCAATAATTTTCGCATTTTTTCTTGGAGTTAAAGGAATCGTTTTCAGAATCAATTTATTTAACAGTTGTCTCTACTGGAAGCTGGACAAATATCGAAGCCGGAATTATAAGGTAAACTTGTTTAGTTTTTGGTAATATAATTTATTTTGATACATTTCTCGTCGTTATATTGGGAAAATTTAAAAACGTATTATTTCTGTGTAGATTTCCATTACAATCAACAATGGCACAATCATTTCTTAAAAGTTGCACCGGACTGACACGTCAAACGGTTTTCTCAGTAGGCCGGTCACGGTCTATGTCTGTGCCTCAGATAAATCCCGTTTGTCGGGAATGGCAAAAATATAACAACTCAACATTTAACTAGTAGTTTGCTAAATTGCGCTCTATAAATTGAAAGAAAAATCGTGTTTTTTGAATATATGTCCTTGAAACTTGAATATTTTACCTGTTATGTGTTATATTGAAATGACACGTGACTTTGGTGTACATATTTTTAATATAATGTGTATGTAGATAATGTATGATGGTAATATTCAATATTTTTGATATAGAGCTGTAGTTCAATTTCAAACCCAACCCTAAAAATTTAACTCCCGTAAATACGCACGCAATTTAGCGCATTTAAATTTTTTTCACGTTGTTATATATGAATATATGTACTAGAAAAATTATTTATTGGAAGCAAAAATTGTAAAAAAAAATCATTTGGTCAACACACAATACGAAGGAATTTGTACAAAATTGAATTTGAATTTGAAACCACTATTTAATTGAATAAAGGTAACTTGCCTATATTCACGTTGTATGTATGTATAGCGGTTCCTCTAAAAGTAAAAAAAAATCAAGCTAAACTTTGAACATTTTAAATTTGACTTTAACCAAATTTGGAGCAAATTTTTCTAAAACTATTTATTTAATGTTCAGTGATCTATTCCTTGGCATTCCAGCACTGGACAGATGTTTGGTAAAGGTATTCTTTAAACCATGATATTCATGTGGCACATCATGAACGGTTGGTGCAAATCTTCCATATTCAGATGTGGTTGTTTTAAATAAAGGATGTTCTCCAGTTTCGTATCCATATCCTTTGAATAAGTCAGGATTTCGAAATCTAAATGGTAGGGTTGGATCAATGTCGTACACATCAGTGGTTTTTAAACCCCTCTGCAAATATCCCAAGCCCGGCAAAGGTGTTGCGCTCTTGGAAAAGCTGGCCTTATTCAAGTGGCTCTCATACGTTTCATAAAAGTCAAATTTCTGCTTTTTGAAATCTTTATTATTAGGGTCCGGTTTAGAAAATGCATTCATTCCGGAGGGTTTTAACGAACTGAAACAATCATAAAGAAAGTGCAACGATACAACATAAAACGAGCCCATTTCATCCAACAACATTAGAAATTAACTATTTCTTATTCAATAATATAGTATTGTATAATTGTTATTTATGATATTATAATCCAATTTACCCAATAACTCCATGAGTAGGATAACTGAGGAAAGTAATTTGGTGGCGGCTTTCCCTTTTCAATTGTATTTATGATATTATAATCCAATTTACCCAATAACTCCATGAGTAGGATAACTGGGGAAAGTAATTTGGTGGCGGCTTTCCCTTTTCGATAGCCCCTCTGCGTCATTAGAAACAACTTTTTCTCTACAAACGTTGTTTTCAACCGCTTCCTCACCTAAATAATCATTATTGAGGTGTTCTGGTTCTGCTTGGCCAATCATCAAATGCTTTTGGTTATCCCTACATTGTATACTTTCTAAATTTTTCCCACTGTTCGGGGAAAGCCGCCGTTGTATACTTCTCAAATCTAGTTGGGATCTTGTAGTAAGATTCATAATTAACGATAGATAGAACGACAATTTAAAAAAGTTTTAAACCAATGAAGTCCAGTTTTCACCTTTCGCAATCATTAAACCCCACATATTATTATCGTAATTTCTGGGACGTTGAAAACAAATTCCCAAGTATTCTTTAACATCTCTCTCTTGCCATCTCATTAATCCTTCCAGTTTGATCAATTTTCCAGTTCAGTTGTCTCATTTCATATTCATTTATACGTCATAGTCATATCATTTAGAAGAACTATACATAACAGTGCTTTCCTTCCCAAAAAATTCTATTCAACTTTTCAATACTAGACAAGAAAGAATACGTCAACGCTTAAGTCAACGCCAACGTTATGCAGAATCCGAATCCGAACTGCTATTACGGTTCAGTGGTTAACAACACCACTCTACAAATGCTTTTTTTATTAAATCCCAAGGGAAGCAATACACTCTTCTCAAAACACTCAAGTAAGTACCATACTACTCATAGAAAAGGCCATAATTGTGCTAGCATAATATGTGTCATATAAGTAGAGATGTGTATGTGTACCTTTTGGTCTTACTTTGCCTTACAAAGTAGAGGTGTTTTTGGTGGAAAAGCTTATTATTGCATGTGTATCGTCTTGAAGATGTGTGTGTGTGTGTGTTTGTGCTACAGATGACTACCACACCGTCCACACCGTGTGTGTGTGCTTTACTGTATTTAATTTGCCGTTTCTCTCTGGTTATATAGCATATTCTTCCCATTTCCCTTCCTGTCATCCTCCGTATAAGTTTCACAGTTATATTTAGGACAACATTAAATAAAAATTACTCTAGAGAAAGCTAAACTGCTGACTGCTCAAGGCAACGACATTGGAAAAAGTCCCACCACACCACATGCGTTTGTCGGTGGCTTTTTTGTTAGCAAACATTCTGCAGAGAATGAGTGAAATTTAGAGAACCCGTGTTGTGATTCACACCTTGTGAACGAACATTCTGCTGTTAGTTACAACAATAACTACCATAAGTACTGTTTGCTGTTTTAATGTAGTATGACATTTATGTAGACCATTTTGAAATAATTGAAAGTTAAACGTGTCAACGAGATTAAAGAGGTAAGTACCCCTTTGGCACACATGTACTATTTGTGTAGGGAACACTTATAATTGACTTTTTTCATTTTGTTTTATTTTGTAGGTAAGTTGGAAGGAGCAGACCTAATTCAAACCACTAGCGGAGATGGGGAAAATCAGAACAAAAAAGGAGGTGAAGAAGAGGTCCCAAAAAGGATGTAACGATAACACAGTTGGGAAATTGGAATCGGATATTGGCGCTATTAGTCTGGGACCTCCAAGAACGAAAATATTAAAAAAGTCGGCCTCGTCCCCAGGCAGTAGCCTCCTTTCCAGTAATTTTGCTAGTCGAATTAATATGCTCAACAAGCAGAAAAAGAAAGTACGATTTTGTCAGAATCTGGTCGCGGAAGAATTGAAAGAACAAAAGACATTATCATCGTCAGAGGATGCTAAACATTACTTCAAAGTTATACACCCGTCAGCAATAGGAAAGAAGAGAAATTCAGGAGTAAGTGGTGTTCATGGAGGCCCTAGTTGTACCACCAAAATATTGGACTCGATAATTCCCGATTCCAAAGTACTTATGTCTAGTTCTTCACGGGCGTTGCGAAAAATAATCAAGAACAAGACAAAAAACAAAAAGACAATTTTGAAAGCCAAGAAGGAATCTTTTAAAAGAAGTCAGTATACCCACACCAGTTCAGTTATAACTTTATATTAACGAATTTATGTTATTAGAAATTTATTGGTAAAATGATTTTATGATTGTAGAAATTGAGCTGCTAAAAGCCAAAAAAGACGACCTATTGAAAGCAAAGCAGAGGCAGCAGACTGTTATTGTTGGTGATATGCATCCAATGCTCCAGGCCTTACCAGCCTTGAATGATGGACAAGAGACTGATTTAACGGATGAGAAGAAGGCAGAAGATAAACCAAAATTTGTACCAAACAAGAAATACAGCGTGAAAAAGACAAAACAAGCAATGTAATTTTGTCACAATTATTGTTTGTTTTTGCTAATTTGCAAGATTCGATTTATGATAATCTTATAATACATAATCATAATGTTAAATTTTTAAAAATTTTATTTACAGATTAGACAGTATGAAATTTTTCGAGGCGTCAGGAGTAGCGGCAGGAATTGGTGTACCAAAAGCGTGATTTTGATTTTTGTTTTCTAGAAGACAATATGATCATGAACATTATTATTTGTAAATAACCAAAGAATAAGCGGTTTCTTTGTGTAGTTTGTTTGGTTTGTAACCTGAACTGTGTGTGCTCTGCAGGTTTTATTATTATTATTTGTATCTTCATCATGTATCTATTCTCGTAAATATTATCATTATATGGGCAATGCAAGATTATACTTGCATCTGTTAAAAACACAACGTACGTAAATGACTCGCATTTTAAAATAAAACAAAGTTAATCGATTACACTCCGACTGGTGCCAGGTAATGGTTCATTATCATCATTATCTAAGATTAAAATATTATCCAAGTCCTCTGTGTCACTACCATATTCATCGTCACGGTCCAGAGGTTCAGTCTTAACAATATCCGATACATTTGTCTCCTTTTTCTTTGACCACTTTTCTTGAATCAGCCTCCTTCTTACTAAATCATTTTCTACATACTCGTCGTACGAAAATTTGCTAGGCAAAAACTCTCGGACCATACTAACGGGTGGGATTTGAAAGTCACGCTGATCAAACTCGTCGTCAGCGTCTCGAATCACATCTTCTCCTTTGAGTTCTTCGTTCACTGCTGGAAAATATCTTGCTTTCAGCACCTTCATCGACTTTGCCACTAGTTCGTACCCGTCTTCAGGGGCAACTACATTTTTTCCAAAAATAGGATCGTAAGGAATTTCTGGTCCTGGATCCATGTTATTCAACTGCGGTTCTTCAGCTTCAGCTGTCCTAGATGTACTAGACGAATCGTTTGGAACATGTTCACTATCGGACTTTTTCTTAAAAAACAGTGATGTTCCACAACCATTATCCCAATTTCCGGCAAGATACTTTCCGCCAATAAGTAAGACAGGAAGGTCAGAGTTTAAATTAAAAATTTTCATTTCCAGGTGAGATAATGAGCTGTCGACTTCACTTTCACTTTCTCCCTCGTTGTTCCTGCGGCGTCGAGAGCCCAGTGACGAGAACAAGCCGTCTACATCAGGTATATCCTCCAAATCCACATACACCAAAGATTCTTCCCATTCATCATCATCGTCCTGTTTTTCAGTAACATTTTCAGCGACCTTCTTGCTCGTACTTGGTCTCACGTAAGATGCATTACGTTTTGCGTGATGATGATCGTAAAGAGGATACCAGTCCTCAATTTTAATTTTGGAAAATCCCTGACAAATTTCTAGAGACTCTTTGACACCATGATCAAGCAAATCATTTTTCTTGTTCCGTTTATCCGATGAAGGTCTTTGTCTCGGGGGTGGAAACTTTAGCTTGGTAACTGTTTGTCGTGGATATGAAATAATGTGTTCTGATCCATGTGCCCTAAAGTCCACCCTGTGGCCCTCCTCAGAGTGTAATTCTCCACTCGAGAATTCACTATCAAATATATCTCCTGTAAATTTATATGATTGATTTTGATCCGGATGCGCTCCTGAATTAGCTCTCGACTTTTCCCTGTTTCTACGTTCCATTTTCTCTGATTTTGTCAGACCATGAAGGCTTGCTCCTATTGGGAACCCCGTTTTTCCCGGTTTTGATTTACTTCGGATTCTACGATTTTCCAGCATGCCACGAGAAAGGGGCGACCCTTTCTTTTGCATTTTAGGAGGAGGAGTTTTCGGTCGTTTGAATACAAAATCCGTACCGAACACTGTGTCACTCTCTCGAACCAAAGTTGACGGTCCGGCAACTTCTTCGTTAATACTTTCACTAATTACATTACTGTCATCGGTGCCAACTTGTAGCACGTCACCACTGATATCCACTGTATGTTTCTTTTTTGAATCTCCTTGCTTCTGAGTTTGAGTTTTATCCTTCTTTGGTTGCTTTAACTTATTCGTTCCACCCCGCCTTCGCATCATCTTGCGGCTACTATTGTAGTATCAGGGTAGGAATATATTCTTGCAAATCTGAAAATAGTTTTCATGAAAAAATCACAAAAATCACCATATTATTGCATTATTACTGTACTACTTACTACCACCACCAGTAACCTAAAATGCTCAAAATAAAACTCTGTACGATGTGCCGTAATATAGATTATCCTTACTTTTTCAATATGTCTGAAATATGTCCTCAGTGTCTTGATGACGAAACGGTTGGGTAACTCCACGTGATATCTTGGATTCTAATCTCAGTGCTTCCAAATTTTTTTGTAGTGTTATTTTTATTACTCAAGCAAGCCTTTAAATATTAAAGTGAGATTTAAGGTGTTATTATGTTCTTTGACAATATTAGAAGTACAATCATTACACGTAAAATTAATTTTCAAAATCTGCTGATTCGTTTTTCAATTATTGCATCGTCTCGTCCAACAGATAATAACGACGAAGTAATAAAATAATAACCTACGTAAGAAAACCTACAAATAGTAAAACTTTTACAGGCAATAATTCCCGGTTTGATGTACGTCATCAGTAGTGGGGCCAATGGAAGTCGGCTCTCTGTCTCTTTGAGCTTCATTCAATACACGTTCCATCTTTCTCCCCTTGTCCATGTAATGTTAATTCTGTTGATGTAGCCAAATGATGTATTTTGTGAGTTCAATACATCTGTGCACAAACGTTGAATGTGTAATACCTCACCACCACCACAACAGCCGTATTTAGTACGGAATATACCCAGAAAATAATTAAAAATTAAACCATCGTGGTGAAGTGACTTTGTTATACTTGATATGTAAAATTACAGGATGTCATCAGTCATCATGAGGTTAACGTTATTTCGACAAAAAAGATTTCTCTAAAAATTGTGTAGCAATGAATTGAACAGTTTCTTAAAGCAAAAATGCATCCAGTGTTGATTATTTTGTGCAGAAATTGAATTGTATATTGAATGCATCTTGCGAGCGTGTAGCATGATAGATAGCCGATGTATCCGATTAACTTTATTAAACAAAGATACGTTATGAAGTTATTATCGTCAATGTATTGAAGAACAAGAGTCCTGACTGACAAGACGACTTTTTTACAAGAACAAAGTTTACAAAAACATGCATGAAAACTAAGATATATATTAAATCAGTGATTCGTAATTGTCACTTGTGTACAATTTTTTATAAATATATTTTTTTTATAATAGCGTCTTAAATCTACTATATGGAGAATCGATATTTTAAAGCAACAAAACTTGAACTCAGAATTGAGAGCCTGTTAACTAACATACATAAATTGAGTTGAATAACTTACACTTGTAGAAATAATTAGATTAACAGTACTACTATAAGAGAATACATAATATTACGAAAAGATACAAATATCATTCAGAGTTATTTATTCACTAAACTGTAAGAATATATGATATCCTACACTGCCCTATTACTTAAGATATTTATTTATTTAATTATTATTATTAATATTCATGACATGTATATATATATTATTTTCGTATGACACGTGGCAAATATTATGACAGTATTGTTTTTATAAATAGTTCTAACTCTAATGAAAGCGTACATTATATTCATCGACATGACAAGAAAGGCAAGGTGGACAAAGTTTATACTTTTCCTAATTTTGAAGGTAATGGCTTTTTAAGCCTCTTGGTTAAAGGAAGACATCCAGTCACGGTGATCCGCTGCTCCAGTTGATGAGTAGCCAGGTAAAGCAGCAGCTGCAGCGGCCGCTGCGGCTGCGGCAATTCCCATTTGAGGATGATGGTGGTGATAATTGGACGGGTAATTGTGATATGAATGATGAGCTGATGGAGGAACAACGACTCCCCCGGGACCATGTGGATACGAACCTTGTACGGCACGGTAGAGGCTGTAAAAAGTGCTAACAGCGGAGCTCGCAGCAGCTGCGTTGGTATGCTCCATAGGATTGTTCGATGCAGCGGAAAAGTTAGAAGCGGCCATAGCTGACGACGGGTTGGTAGCAAACATGCTCACAGGATTCTGTCCATTAGGTGGGGTAGAAGTTGGAGGAAAGACTGAGTTTTGCACTACTACGTTTGGTGGGGCAAAATGATGCAGAAGTTGGTTGGGGGATGCACAGTTGGATTTGCTGTTACCACCGGTACTGTTCCCTTTGTTAGTGTGATGGTGAGCCAAATTGATGACGGTGGAACACGGACTATTATTATTTCTCTGTGCTCGGGCTGACCCTCCTTCTGCCAAGGTACCTGGGTAGTTTAAATGAGATGTTGAGATAGATGTCCGAGAGCCGCCCAATGAAATGCTTCGCTCATTACGTCTGAATTTGGCGCGCCGGTTTTGGAACCAAACCTGTACGATTTCAAAAATGTTATTCAAGCATTTTTGTCTTTGTACGCTCCGAGCAAGTAACGCCATATGTTTCATCATTTGACAAATTACAGAAAAGAAAAATTCGAAATTACAGGCACGGAAGTAAATTAAGATAAGCGTTAATGAGGGCAAGGGTTAGCACATATCAGTTAATTTGAAAATAATTTAATTATCCAAGTTGGATGAGAGCCAATATGTTAATACTTTAAATTACTTTACAACACACACACACACACAACTATATTATAGCATTATCATAGGTGTGTTTCACGTTTCATGAGAATTTACATTACTCTGAAAAGTACTTTGTTGTAGCATGCGGGAGAATGTAATAAATGAAAATGTTGATGCTGCGTGCATAAAGTGAAGTAGAAAATCTTTCTGGCAGTCTCAATTATTTAATTACACATCTCATAAACCTTCTTCACGCTTCCGACAATCCCAACACCTAACTTTCATTTCTATTTCATCTCTATCTCTCCGCTTGTTATGCTCAGTCTGTCCAAACAATTTCAATGTATTTAAAAATACACGGACTGGGAACGATTTCCTTCCAGGTATATACATGCAGTATGCATTCACTCTCGAGCAAGCAGTTATATATTTGCTAGCTATATGCCTCTGAGAAGATCACAGCAATTAATAAACAACACTTTGTTTGGTTAACTCAATTACGAAAAGTGACAAATCTTAATCTGATATACATATAATGTTTTCTCGAGCATATGTATAGCTAGCTATATACCTCTGAGAAGATCACAGCAATTAATAAACAACACTTTGTTTGGTTAACTCAATTACGAAAAGTGACAAATCTTAATCTGATATACATATAATGTTTTCTCGAGCATGCCACCGATGCGCTTCTGAAAATCCTACGAATGATGATGATACTGCTGATGCTGATAAGCATCAAACTACACAGTTGTGTGGCTAAGCCCACCATTGTCGTTTTTACAGGAACACATGTACGAAAAATTAGTGCACAAGGAAAAGAAAGTGATACCTCAGAGGCACGACATGACGGACAGGGTTGGTTGGCTCCGTGATAGTTTTAACAGTTCTACAAAAACGTGAACACTCAACTTGAGTAAAGAGATAGTGTGAAGGGTAATGGAAAATAGAATATGGGAACACATGTGTAGAATTCACGGGCTGTCAACCGTCTCCACTTGCCAAAGAAGACTGACGACGAGGAATCTTTCTTTCCTTTATGACAGACTTAACCTGATGCTCCTCTCGCTGTTCATTCAAGAAAAACTGAGATTGATCTCAAGGTTTACACTTGTAATGTCCCTGTTTACATGCTTAGACAAGCATTCACTGATGTTGTTATTTTCCCTCTGTGAAACAACAACAATCCATTTATATGCACGTTTGTTATGTGTCAACTTGTGCCGGAGTTAAAAGA
The DNA here is from genome assembly GCA_027744295.1 of Callyntrura guangdongensis. NCBI lineage: Eukaryota > Metazoa > Arthropoda > Collembola > Entomobryomorpha > Paronellidae > Callyntrura > Callyntrura guangdongensis. The sequence continues at coordinate 9,836 of JAHZNB010005374.1, forward strand.
ATTGTGGCATGCAAGGGAAAAGCTGAGAAGCGGACTGGGAAAACAGAGACAGGAGTGCAATTTTTTAATATATAGTAACTTGGTCGCTTCTGTTAGTGACACTGATTTTTCGAGTTTTATTGTGAATATGGATTGCACGACTGTCTTACTCGACAAAATATTCTTTTATCAAAGTCGCTGCCGGACTTGGACTTTAATAACTTTCCATGCATATCTGACAAGATTTCCTCCTTTATAAAGGAGCTCTAAAAAATGACATAACCTCTATATTATTGTCCGCCAAAAGTCCGATGACTTGTTTAAATGGCAAACAACGCCAAGGAAAATCGCAAACCGTTAACATGAACGATACATATTCCAAAATGCCGTTGTCAGAATAAAACGTTAAGCATGTTTTTCTTATCAGACCGCGAAATGCGAAAAGCAATAATTGATATCCTAATTGCAAACTAAGTGCAAAATGCCAACTTCAAAAAATCTTAGCCTCTAATGATTTTAAGTAATAAAAATAAGAAAATATGATGATCTTATGGTTATAATTATTCTATCAACAGAACTCTACTAGTAACGGTTAAGGGGATCATATTAATTTCTCACCTGTACGCGCACTTCAGTTAACTGAACTTTCCTGGCGAGTTCTTCCCTTGCAAAGGCATCTGCTCTCGCGTCAAATAAAAAGAGATGTAAAACATTTTCAATAAGGCATTCTCAAATATTTTATCTACAAGCTAAGTCATAAAGACAGACAGCCTGAAAAACTATAAAAAAAATAAACTGCCATGTAACATGCCTGGATAATGGGTTCTTTCAAACACGCGCTCCAGAGCAGCTAACTGTGCCGGAGTGAACTGTGTCCTATTTCTTCTCCCCCGGCTATTGGATTTTGAGTCAGAGCTGGAGGAAATTAAATTTGCTCCTAAGAGACCCGCTGTGTCACCTCCATTTACATTCGCACCTGCGAAAATTGTGTCATCCTTACTTTCATTTTCCTCCCTAAGATCCAGCTTCGAGTCATCAACGTCATCTAAAATCGTTTTGTATTTCACGCTTGTAATAATAATTTTTACGTTTCATAATGTACCTATACTAACTTGTGGCGCCTGTACTATTTCCGAACAATGGTCACATGTTTTTTTTAAAATAAAAATAACAATGAAACCAAGAATCAATCAAAGAGTCAAAGAAATAAAAAATTCACACGTACCTCCATCAACTGAAGTTGTATGGTTAAGGCAACTCATTTTATCACAGTCTTGTTGAAGCTCATCCCCACTGGTATCGCTTTTAAGGCTTCCATTATTATGCTCCCCAGTAATGTGACAACAGCTCATCACATTATTAGTATCACCGGATAAACTATTATTATTATTGGACTGATTATCACGATCGTGCAAATCGGTGGCACCCTGACCACCCCCATTGGACGCCACATTATTGTTGCCCCCACCAAAATCAAGAATGGAATTGACGCTAAACCGAGAATAACAGGAGGGCAGCTTATCCGTCATCGCGCAAGAAGTCTGGTGATTAGACGAACCATGCAAATATCCCGAATGATACAGATCACAATCCATTTTGAATGAATTAACTACTTACACACTAACGACAATTAATGACGGGCAATTTAGCGCAGTTGCAGTTGTTCAATTACTATTTAGAGCGAAGAGATGTGGTTAGGGAGTCAATTACTCCATTGAAGTACGCTACTACAACTTAAATTGTCTCAAATATTTTGTCAACTAAATGCTTTCCGCATTTTATGCTGCTACACGTATTTATTTGTCACCGAGATTTGTGCGAGAGACTCAAGCGTGCACGTTGCTCCTTGAAGTTAAAGTCTCATTGTCAACTTTTCAACTCGAGCACGACTTTGGAACTGTGAGATGTTTTCGAAATGCATAATCTCTATAAGCAAACTGGGGTGACAACGACAACTGCATGAAAGCTGAAAAAACCACGAAAACATGGAACATGGAATCGAGAAGATGTACAAGTAGAAAAAGTACTTGACTGTAATATGTACGTGTTAAAGTACAAACGAATGACATATATGTATCTCTGTATATGCGCGTATGAAACTTTATGACCATATACACCACAACGTTACCACAAAACGCTTGTTCAAAAATATTGTGTTCGTTTAGTGTACATATATACAAGCATAGGGATCACACGTCAACTTGAACCTCGTTTTCTGTGTGATATCCTTCCTTCCTTAAACCATTTTTAATAATATTCCAGTTTGAAAGAGCAGTACGACGCGTTGTACCCGCCTGCTGCCTGTTCTGAAAACCCCTTACCTGGTCATCTTTTCTAACGTACGACACTTTGAATGCTAGATGAAGGTTAATCTGCATGGATAAAGAGAAAATTAAATTTACCCCAGTCGCCAACAGTGGACATGAAGTAGGCGAAATTTGTATAAGTTTTAAGGTATGGATGGGGTGGACAGTCACGTTAAAAAATCACGTCTCTTTTTACCGCCTTTTGAAAGGTGTCCCATCATCGTAGCCACAAATAATAAATTTTTATCAAACAATTAGGTAAAATATGAGTGATATGATAAAACAGGAATATTCTAGACTGTTGCTAACTCTGACTGACTGGACAAAAAAATGACAGGAAGTCTACGCAGTCCTATCTCAAACGACAGTTCCTTCTGACCTACTTTTAACACCTGATATATAATTTTTATTTTAATCGTATCAGGCAGTTGGCATATTTGAATCAAATCATTTCACTGTTGTTTATCGATTGTAGTAGCATGTAAAAAATAAGTGTTGCGGGTTGCAGGTCTAAAATGTTTTTGTAATTTTTTTTTAGCTTTAAGTTGAATGCAGGCATCCTGAACCATCAGCAGACCATCATTTGCATAATTTTCAGGTAGGCTAGGACTAGACTACTTACATTGACGTGGTTCTTCATACATGTTAAAATATACCGTATTTTGCATATCTCATGGAAATAAATAAAGTGGTGTTGTTAAGTGTTAAGCATGGAAAAGTGATTCTTCTTGAGAGCAGCACACAATGAAGTGTGAACACTTGCTAACGCGTTTTTCGTTCCCGGATCGATGACTGCCTTACTGGCACCTTCAGGAACTCGAGGCGTAAAAATCAATAAATATAGTGTTGTGCTGAAAAGGAATTCTCAACAAGGAAATTTTCCTATCTCAAATTTGTGAACACATTTTTCTAATTTTTCAATAAGCACGGCAGCAGGAGTAACTTACAATATAGTGTAATAAGAACATTTCCATTTTTTATTGCTGATCTCAAAAATCCAATTTATAAACATGAAACTAAACTAGGAGCATGTAGGAATGAATGAAAAGGACCTTTTCTGTGTGTCGATATGTGTAGGACGCAGTGAAGAAGGTCGTAAATCGTTTAGCATAAACGACACGAGTTCAGCCCAAATCTAATCGTCATCATGAGAAAAAGAACCCACATAAAGTCAATCAAGCATACAGTACCCAGCAGTATGAGAAGCCCTCTTCTGTTCTCTCTCGCAGATTGATTACACTCCCCGTCTCTTTCTTGTTTTGTGTGTTTGTACGGAACATGATACCTTCTGTCTTCTGATCTCTTTCTCAAATTCACTCTGCATTCCCGCAGTTGGAGAAATGCTGGAGAAGTCTTTTAATTTCCAACCAAAAAAAGAAGCAAAAACTGTCTGGTTGTCGTCTATTGGCCTAATTACCCTTGTCTTGTCTTCTACAATGTTTCCTATCGGTAATTACTTTATCTTCAAAGCAGTCCAATTTTTGTAGCGTCGCGAGTCTGACGGAAAATTTAACCTTCGTAATATGATTGAAAATATAGGTGTACCCCCAGACTAATTCAATAATTAGAGAGGCATGTTGTTCACGCAGTTTTTGAGAGAGAAAAATCAATTTTTATTTTCTGGTAGGCATACATTTTAACAACCGGGCATTGTGCTGATATTTATATTTATACATGGCGATGTTTTTACGATATGGCACTCAACTCATTAGAAAACTGTAATTTCCATAAATGGTTTGCAAAAACCCATGACCAACCTTAAAGGCAACAACGTTTAAAATATATGTCGTTTTTTCAACACAGCATTGAAAGTTATTGGCTTCCGGTGACTGTGCAGCGCTGTTGGAACGAGGGAAGAAACAAAGTTGACTTTCCGGAAATGCTCGTTATGTCAAATTTTCTATGTCATCATTCATGGGCAGAATGTTGGGGACATTTTTTGTGGTTGTACATCTTGTCTTCCAGCAACACTACACGGAAAGTCGTCAAGTTGTAACTAAAGCTGCATCTTGGTAGCACATCGCCCCACATAACGGAATGACGTGTTGTTGTACAATCACACCATTTACACCCGTGCAATGCAACTGTAACCTTTGAAAGACATTTAGTTTAGTTTGATGTATTTTCATTTTTATATTAAATTAACCACATCTTTCAACGTTGAATGCTATATATTCTACTTCATTCACACGACCTTCCTTTTTAACGGGTGAAATATAGAACTTTGATTATTATGAAGCAATTATTCATGAAATCAAATTCATGAATCATAAAACGAAAACAAACGCAGGATTTATTTACGCTGTACCAGAGTACCAACAACTGAAACAATTGTATGCATTGTGCCTTTTGGGGTCATACACAGTGTTCGATACGCTAAAATTCCTTATTTTCAAATCACCCAACCCCATGTAACACTCTTCCACGTCCACATGTGTCATGATGACTATGACCCCTCTTCCACCCTAAATTTCAACGATATTAATGCATGAACTCCCTGACACCGACAATTTCATGTTTTGTGTGAAATGGAAGATGGGGAGTGGACACGCATATAAACTCGTATAACGTTTACTGTACTCATGATTCCATTTTGCAACGACTGAAAACTTGGTGGTGACAGAGGGGCCACCCCAAAATGACAAATGTGGATTCACGTTGTTATGAAATGAGGCGAGAAGTCGCCAACAGAGACTCCCTTCAGGTCTACACAGTTTTGTGTAGCAGAGGGATTCACAACTTATTGTCTTTCCCGTCTGAGTTTACTACACAAAGTATCATCAATACTCAGCAGGCCACAATTAGGAGAAATATGAGATGATACACAACTATCCTAGTAAGTCACCGGCTCGTATATGCCAAGGAATGTATGCGACGGGGCGAATTGCGACATATGTAAAAGAAGGCTTGAATCCTGCTGATATGTAAATCGAAAAGTTCGTAGTGGTGGACCCAATTAAAGCAAAACAAATATTACTGAAGAACAAGCAATCTATTACACTTTTATAGCATTAGTATATTTAAGCAGCCCACAAAATATTAAAATCGTCAAAAAGATAAACAAGCAATGTAAAGTTTGGCATTACTTGCAATTTTTCTCTATTTCGCGACAAATTTTCCAAACCATTTGCACAAAATCCTTGACAAGTCATAAGGGTCTTGAGATGTAGTGTATGCACATTTCCCAATATCTTTTCCCTATAAACAAAATCCTGTCGTACACGTATGCAGGCAGGCATGTTATGCTGACAAAATGGAAAATTAAACTAGCTTCCCACAGAGGCAGATTTTTTTTACGTTTCATTTGATGTCAATTTGATATAAAGAACGCCATTATGACAATAATAAAAATAAATATACGCTAACCACTTCCAAAATAATTTTCCACTCTATTTTGAAAGCAATAACATTTTGTTGCAATCAAGCTTTCAAGTGGAAGGAGGATCCGACCAATTCTTTAAAAGTGGGTGTCAAATGACTCGCAAAGAAGCCATTGGCTTTAGAAGAAGAAGGTATATATTCTATCGATGAATAGTAAAGAGAGAGAGAGCACACATGGATAATGCATAACACATCCAATATTACACGATAATCACTGACTTCCTCCTAAAACTAACTACTATATAGTAACAAGGGAGCAGTATAATAGCGCCGTAAAAAATATCTCCTACATTAAAAGCAAGCTTATGTTTGTGTGTATGTTCCCAAATTCACAACACTTTACTTTTTTACGATGTTTCTAACAATGTACCTAAACAAGCCCGCACCTCTCTGCCAGAAGAGTTGTGCCAGTGTTCACAGATAAGTATACATGTATGTATTTCTCCACGCGTGAAATACATGTTCTCAAGTATGTCGTATAACGTTGTGGGGAGACAGAGAGAGAGAGAGAGAACCTCCGTGAAAATGGATAGAAAAAAGCATTGAAAAGGCGTTTATCGTGGAACTTGTCACTTATAAAAACGGGTGAACTTTTGGGTGAAGTACTGATCGTGGGCACCACTTTGAAAGTGTAGTGTGTACGAAGCGACGTGAAGGAGGGAATTTTATTGGTCCATTGGGAACACCCTTAATTGCATCTTCCATCCTCAAAACAATCTAAATATTCAGACCATTTTCCGAAAAATCACGAGCACAGATGCAAGCGGACCTTTTTTCCTCTGTAAAACCTGTCGTCGTGTACTCACAAACAAGATAATAGAGAAAAACTTAAGTAGTATTTTAAAAATACTTCATGTTTATTAGCGCTAACTATCAATATTGGAGCAGAATGCGTACAAAATGCAGACGCAAAAAACTGGGAAGACTTGAATAAAATAGGGAAAAAACGAAACTCATCATTAGATTAGAAAAACGCTACTAGTACAGTGTTTCGTCCGTCACAACAGAAAAGTCTATACTTTTTTCCCTGTGAATATGTAAGTAATCTTAACTACCACCAGTACTGCACTATATACCACAATCGCCGTCGTTGTCGTGATGTATGATAGGCACAATAGTGTTGGCAAGTTTTAATTGAGAAAAGAGCAGGGAATGAATCAATCTGGTTAAAGAAGAAAAGAAGAATGATAATGGATGGCTAAAGCTGTGTAAACATGAGCATAACACTGGTTAATTTCTGCCGTTTTACATTAACCAAAGTGGATTTTCAAACAGAAACAAACAGCAGAGTTTCACCCGACAGACAGTCTAACAAGTCGCGTCATTTTGAAAACATGATCATGATCATTAGATGAACTTAAACTATGACTATGACACCACTGATAGAATCATCGCCAGTTAAAAATGATTATGCGATTGGCTAAACTGCATTGTTTCATGCCGTTTTTTTTCAGTCAAAATTATTATGTAGGATATGATGATGGGTAGACAATTTCATGTTGCAGAAGAATAGAAAGGAGGTTCTTGGTTGGGAATACAATTCAAGTTAAATTTAATACGAGGTGGAATTTAAAAAAGTAAATTCATAATATGCTGTGCTGACATATGTACTTATAAAATGTGGAGAGCTCTTTTATAATGCAACAATAATTAAAAATAAACAAAATGTCAGGCCAGCAGCAGCCAACCGCCATTAAACCTTTCGGATACCACTCTGTAGATACCATAATAATAATAATTATGCAATATGGTTGTTCCCTGTGTCAAGACGGAAAACCGAGACCGAGAGAGCGTGAAAGAGTGAGTGTAAGTCACACAAAAAAATGAAACTGAGATTTTTGGGTAAATCAACCTGTCTCCGCTGTGTTAGCGCCAGCTTAAATCATTCTGTGATTTGTGTTTCCGTTCTTTTCTTGAGATACTTTTTAGATTCTACTTATACCCTTCTCATTGCCTAAGCAAAAGTATTCTTTATCCTCTCTCCTTTCCTCTCTGACTGCAATGACACAAGTAATGGTAATGAAACAAGCAAAAACTCATTTTCGAACCATACAGAGATGCATCGCGAGGAAAAGCTATCTAGGCATGTAGTTTGATTATACGTTATTATTATTATAGAAGTGTAAACTTGTGGTTAGAACAAAACAAAGGATTTTGAAAAGCTAAATGTATGCCTATTCAAACATAAACTTACCGAATTGAATATTCAAATATGAGCGAATCACAAAAATAAAAGGAGTTAGCATAATTAATTATAAATTTAAATGTTGCGACTAAACGTCATTTAAAATAATCGCAAAAAGCTTGATGAATAAATCTTTAATTTGTAGCACCTGATATAACGACCAAGTATTGTACAAATATATTTATTTTTTATTAAAGTTTATTTAATAATAACAGGATAAATGTATAGTTAGATAAATATTTGAACCAGTTGGATGAGCTACTCTGATTTCCAGTATTTAATTTATTCCCTCCCACTTTAATTTGCTACATTCACTTTTCGTTCGTTCACCAGTTAACTAACAAACGTACATATAAGTCTGTTGTGTTGCCGTTCGTTTACTTACAAGACAACTTCACTTCTTAAGTCTGTCATTTTTTCTGTTGCTCTCTTTGAATTCACGCATGATGTACTTTGTGAAAACTCCTGAGGGAATAGTCGTGTACTTACTTGGCTGTAAACTAAAAAGGAATGCTTTAAGAGCAACACTCTAAATTGCCTGAAGAATTTTTCTGCTGAAAATGTAACTGGTTTTCAGGAAAAACTCTGCATCTCAAGGGCTGGTGACGTTGCTTCCAAAATTTCCTTTCTGCTCGATTTTTTGTGCATAAAATTGTAGTAAAGTGGAAACAGATAATGTGTTGTGTACAAAGTTGGAAAGACGAACTGTTTATTGAGAGGTCATGAAATTAGGCATTTTAATTGACTCTAATGACCACTCAAGAACAATTACTTGTGGTAGCTTTTAACCTTTAAAAATTTCCTTGAATGATAATACTCCCATATAAAAGTATAGAGACTGTTTAAAGCAGCTTTCTTACAAACGAAGCCATATTTTGATGATGACATACCATTACCTTATCTTAAAAGAAATTCCTTAAAAGAATGTAAATCCTCGTGAATTTCATCTGTCATTGGCAAAATGTTCCTCTTGTTCTCCGGAATGTCGAGAATATTAAAGTTTGGTGCAATCAGGCAACTTTTCCATCCCGCATGCTTTGCTCCCAAAAAGTCCAATTCATAATTGTCCCCAACATGAAGAGCTTCACAAGGTTGGATGCTTTCATCAGGAAATGCACGCTTGAATGATTCTAAGGCCAAATTGAACATCTTTGGGGATGGTTTACTTGTCTGGTGCTCATGAGACAGGATTATTACCGGGGTAAAGAGTTTGTCGACTTTGAATGCCCGTAGTAATTTGTGCAACCTGGGATCGAAATTGGATATTATCCCAACCGCTACTAGTTTTTGTAAGGACCCAATATTAGGTTGGGTCGACGTTCGTAATGAATCAATTAATTCTTCAGCCCCGTCTTTAAATTTCCAGCAGTCAGTCGTTTTAAAGTGATCAATTAATTCACTGGCAACTTTGTTGATATTCTTGTCGTTCACCCCAAGCGCT
>JAHZNB010005375.1:0-13292 GCA_027744295.1 Callyntrura guangdongensis
GGTTGAGAAATTAGTGTCCATGTAAAATACTCAGCCAAACACTATGACTGCGTATTTTGCATAGGAACGGGAACAACACAAGCACGTTTCTCTGGTTGCTTATCGTGTCGCTTCTGCAGCTTCCGTGGCTGGAACAATGAATCTACATACGTCGGTAAATTACTTGCCGAGTCGTAATATGAAAAATGTCGGGGAAGTAAAGGTCGCGTTAACTGCTTGGATACTAAATTTGGTAGAAATATGGCCAGATATTACTGGGATACACCTCAACGTTGTACGTGGTCTTTGGAGTAGGTCACAGGGGTACACACATAAAATATTGGTCAGATTACAAAATTCAGTTTGTTTCGCTCCTTAGCAAGAAAACGTTGGATATGAAAGAAAACCTTGTTGTTTTATCGGTTATAGAATTGCGAAAGCTTAGTCTGGATTTCGTTACCGGAATAGAGTGGATATATGTAATCCAAAAGTTTAAAGGACAGAACATAATTTCTCCATTGATAACCCGCGGTACTTCGATATGTTACAATCTCAGTTGGTACTAAACCTGCTTCAAATCATCCCAGATAAAGTTGTTTCAATATACGAATTTCTCCTGCTCCCTTGAGCATGAATCTGCATTCGTCAATTGTTTGCTCGTGTGTTGTAACTAATAACAACCTTCCAACGGCGGCTCTCCTTTGTCGTAACCGTAATCATTGTAATTTTTTCCAGGTTATTCCTCTTACAGCATACCAATACTTATTACTTGCCATGTGAAAATAGTAATTTCTTCAATAGTGTTCATTTCCTTTTGTGTTCGTTGTCTCATTGACGCGCATGACTAATCTTTGCACGTGTAACCTGTTGTATCAATTGAATCAATTTCATTTTTACTACTACTTTTAACATTTTCTTACTAAAAATATTTAGGACAAAAACATGTTTTTGTGTTTTACCAGCTTAACATCCCACTTCACTACTTCAAAGAACGAGTTCTATAACCCTGCACTTTTCGTTTTACTATACGTGGCCGGAACCTCATAGATAATAACGCGTTAAGTTAACCTGCAATTAAAAATTTAATTAAGTTTGGTGAATTTTTTTGTCACAAATTGTTTCTCTACTTTGGTGGACCAGTTTTTTAAATACAAGTGCTGCTTTTTAATGCTAACTTCCGTCTCAAAATGAGATAATTGGCAATTTTGGCATAGATAGATCCAGAATAGCATAGTAAGGATAGCAAACTGCTCCGAGCAGCAGTAAAAATACTGAAGTATCAGTATCGGTATCATTTTCGGTACTGCTTTTGGAAAATGTCTGGTGGAATACTGATACTGATCTGATACTGTAAAATACATGGGAAAATACTGATACTTTTACTGGAAAAATACATGGGTGAATACTGATCCTGCTACTGGTACTGAAAGAATTTCTAAATCCTACTGATACTGGTACTGATACTGAAAAAATACATGGATACCCAACTGTGGTGTAGGTGAGTTAGGTACCAGTACCAGTGCTTCACAGACACTGGCCTACCGGCCACCGATCGTTTTTGTGCCATCAACTACCGAACTTTTCATGGCCACCGACCTAGTTGTGGGCCACCGGCCGCCACTCTACTCGTGTCCCACAAATGGTTCGGTGGCCGGCAGTACAAAAATAGGTCGGTGGCCCACATCTAGCTCGGCGGTCCACAATTAGGTCGGTGTCCGTGGAGCACTGCTGACAGGTACAAATGACGGTAATGTAAAAATGAGCAAGATCAGTTTACTGCATTGTAATCTGCTGCTGTTGTTTATATGGCTTAGAAGTCTGGTATACACCTTGTATGTGTGGGAGATTGGTGGGGTGGGGACGAAAGAGAAGCGAGCTGGGCATCCCTGCAGTGGCCCAAGACCACCGGCTACCATTCTTGAACATGTCATCAGGCAATCGGCCACCGGCTAACTTTAAAGTAAAAGTGAGCGATCAGGCTACTGAATTATGGTCAGCTGCTGTTGTTTATACGGTTTAGAGTATACAGCAAGTAAACACCTTGTATGTGTGGTAGGTAGATAGGGACAGAAGAGAAAGGAGCAGTTTTTCGTGCTTTGCTTAATTATAATTTATAAACAAGAACTGTACTCAAAATTTCAATAACAGACTTAAGTTCAAAGTTTTATGAATTCCAAATTTTTTATGTGAATTTAATTTTATCATCACTAAATTTATGTCAATAGTTGCTACAGTATTTCGTGAGGTCTCGCTCCACACAACTCAACAGACAGCCTTCAAAGTAGGATTCCATAAATCAAACCAATTGACCCGTAAGAAGGTAAGAAAGATGAGTAATAGATTTTTAAAATTACCTACTGACATCTTGTAGGATAATTTAAAATCCGGTTCACTTGAGCTAAAAATTTAATATTCTTACGATGTTTTTAAATTTTAGATGGCACCACCAAAGCACAGCGTTCAAGTACGACAAAGTGCTCGGTTGACTACATGGAACATTACCGGAATATTTGGACAACTACCGGAGAATATTTGTGAAGGGGAAATGGGTTCCAACGATATCGTCATGAAAACGGAGGAAGAGACGTACATTAAGTTGGAGACTGACTCCACCAGTTTTTCTACCGTAAAACCTTCAAGTGTCCGTTGTAATGGTGATGTTGTTGACAAACTGCCTGAAGTTAAGATTGGGTCGTTGGAAGATGGTGTGGTTCATCAAGAAAGTAGTACTATAATTGTCGCCGACTCGGACCTCTTGCTGAACGAACGTTCAATACAATCTGGGTAGCTAGAAATTTAATATAAAGAAATTTGAACAAAAAAATGTTCCTTCTTAAGAATTAGTTTTAATCATATGTGTAATAAATAAAAGTCAGATATTGGCCAACCAGATTATTTTTTTTTCTTATTTGTTGTTGCAGATTATCGTCACAAATAGAGCAAGTAGATGTGGCTGGAGAAAATAACCGGGACCTGCAGTTTTTGCACGAAAAGGAAAATAAGAAAACAGCTACACGAAGTGGTCATGCATGTCTCTTTTGTGAAAAAACGTTTGTTAAAATTTTTTTGCTCGAAGAACATTTGCGCGTGCACACAAAGGAAGCCCCATATATATGTGAAAGTTGCCATAAAGAGTACAGTTTTAGAGTGAGTCATTACGCGCATGTTTTGCGTCATTCCGAAACGGCGAAATCATACAACTGCCCAATTTGTTCGAAACGCTTTCTAAGGAAATTTCAACTGCAGCAACATATGGCATGTCACTCTAACGACAGAAGCGTGAAATGTTCGTTGTGTCCTGCCAAATTTAAAACAAAGTCGAATGTGTCGACACACGTAAGGTTAAAACACCACAAGGAAGGAAAATACAGGTGTGAAATTTGTGAAAAAACTTTTGAATACTTAAGTCATTTGTCCACGCACAAACTCAGAATCCATCTTAAAATCAGACCACACAACTGTATCTTTTGTGAAAAAACGTTCAAGGCTAGAAAGGACCTTGAAGAACATTTTCGCAGGCACACAGGAGAAAAACCTTATTTTTGTTTAAAGTGCGAAAAGTCGTTTACAGTCTCATCTTCTTTGACGCAGCACCAAAAAATGCACTTGAATGAATCACCAGACGTAAAAGCTTATGGGATGTTTAAGTCAAGACAGAAAAATATCTCGATTTCGATTACGGAAATACCGTCAAATACTCCAAAGCCTCGACAGCAGGTGGGGTCAAAAAATAAATCTGCATCGTCTCAAGTATTGAAGCGTAATATATTAAACATAAATCAGGCAGGAAAGCGTGCAAAGTTTCCAAACTATGTAATTTCGCCAACCAATTTAAAGCCGGAAACCGCCTCCTCCTCAACACCAACTCCTCAGAAGCAGGTGCAGTCAGACTCAACTTTCCAAAGTCATGCAGGATCCAGGAAAGTGTTGCCTTTACGGAAAAGGAGCAATACCTCCACAAGACATTTTTGTGTTTTCTGTGAGAAAATATTTTTGCATAAGCAGACATTCTATATGCACCTCCGCTGCCATACACGCGAACTTGTGTTTGAGTGTAAACCATGTAATAAGGTATTTCGTTCCGCTGGTGCTTACGGCTGTCATAAGGCAACCTGGCATTCCACTGCAAATGCTCCGCACCAATGCCCTAGCTGCCCGGAGGCATTTGTCCTCAACAGTTATTTAAAACGCCACATAAAGAAGTGTCACCCTTCTAGCCCAGCGCCACGACAGCATTGTTTCACATGCCTTTTTTGTGAAAAAACGTTTTATAAATACAATCGGCTCGAGAATCATCTGAGAACGCACACGAGAGAAGCGCCTTTCTCTTGTCAATACTGCGGGCAGACATTTCGATCCAACCACACATGTGTCCTGCATTCCAAGCAATCGTGTATTTATCGTGCGAACGTTAAAGCCATTAGACACGGTTGTGCCAGTTGCTTCCGGTCATATAGTTCATTGAGTGCTTTCAGACTGCATGTGCAAAGTGTTCACTTCAATAACAGACCTCACAAATGTTCTGTATGTCAAAAAGGATTTGTTACCGCAACTTTGTTACGGCGGCACAGTAAGTGCCACTCTGAGGAAAGGAGTGTTCAGTGCTCTTGGTGCAATCAAAAGTTTAAACACAAATCCGGCCTTACTCATCATATTCAAGTGAAACACAAAGGGATTAGCAAGTACAGATGTAAAATATGTGGAAAATGTTACCCGTACATCGGTAGTCTTCACCATCATCTCATTCGACATAAGAACATAAACGCGCACACCTGCATTTTTTGTGACAAGGCGTTTACGACAACAGGAACGCTACAAGATCATATCCGAGACCATATTGGGGAGAAACCGGAAGTGTGTGCAAAGTGCGGAATGTCGTTTAAAAATGTACGCATTTTACGTACTCATGGGAAGTACTGTAATCAGTGAATTTTGTATCCGTGTATCTGTGTAACTACTTTCAGCAATAATAAACGAATAGACTGGTTTTCTAAAAAACTTCTGGGAGAGCTGTGATGGCGAAATTTTCCTGTAATTTTTGAAAATCGCACTGTTTCTGTAAATGAATTAATTTATTAAAATATACAAAGAAACCCATGATAAATATTTAAATAAAAGAATATATTTTGTAATTTTCTAATTTTATCCAAAATCATGATGATGACGACATGAGAACATTAACGCGAACACGTACATTTTTTGTGGCAAGACGTTTTCGGTCAAAGGATCGCTACAAAATCATATCCGTGGTCACATCGGGGAAAAACCGGAAATATGTGCAAAGTGCGGAATGTCGTTTAAAAGTTTAGGCAGTCTACGTACACATAGAAAGAACTGTAACGAGTGAATTTTGTGAAATCCTTTATTATCGAAAAATATGTTAAAGTTATTTTCGAAGAAATAAACCACAAACAGAACTAGATTTTATCTTTTCCCGCTTTTAAATTTTCGTCATATCAATTTATCTATTCTATGTCAAGTCGAACGCATATCACACGCAACAAGTATGAATAAATATACTACAATTTTCTTCCTATCATTAAGACTACATTCTTACCTTCAAAATAGATGGATAGGGTGAAACGCGTAACTGTAATGTTCAAAACACACTTCACACTTTATATGGCTGATCCAGGGCTAATGACAGGTAGTCGTACTTGTCATGACTAAAAGTATGATTGCTGGCAAAAACTGGTTTAATTATCTTTGAAAATGGTATTTAGCGTAATTACATGCATAGATTGTACAGCTGAATTTAAGTAAAATCATGTGTGCATCTATTAGCATGAGCAAAATTGATAACCACACAAAAACAACGGCAAAAGCGACCACGATACTGCATGATAATTAGTTCATCTCCCTTTGCACTGACATATCATTTTGGTGTCTAATGGCTTTACAAGAGAAAACATTAGTGTAACAATTTTCAGTTTTAATATCAATTAGTTTAAAGAACTTAAGTCTAATTAAAATTACAGCATAAGACTACACAGCCATCCAGTATGGTTTCATTACCTTTACATAAACATCCACGGCGTCTCCACAAAAAATGAACTCTACAACCCTGCCACCATTTTTTCTTCGCGAGAAACTATTTTCGCTGTCAAAATTACCAGTGCGTTATTGGAAGGCATTAATGGGGGAACTGATGTAACAAAATAGTTAATATCAGCCGGTATGCTAGGTACAAATTACAGAACTCCTTAAACCATACGTGTGTCTCACGTCGTGCTTCTTCTTCTCGCGTCTTATATCCTCCCAAATTGCAATTGTTAAAGGATTGTTGGGTTTCACAAAATTTGACCGCGTTGATGATGACGACGGGATAAACGGAATTATGAACATGATATGCTCCACCATGTCAGTATCTTTAATAAAATTTTTGAACTTTTACGCGCTCATGACCAACACTTCTATAGCCCTAAAACCAGCTCAAAATGCAACAGAAAAACTGAAAAAGCCATGAATAAACCTCTGGCGGCATCACGTTAATGTGCAAGAAGAAAAGGGGCTTTGAGTTTTGGTCGGGTTTATTATGGGTTACAAAACAAGCTTTAGGTTTATAAATGTACACTGAATAATGAATACATAAATTTTACCCAGTGCACAGTATTTGCCTTTTAAATATGACTTGAATACCTCAATGCACGTGACTCATAACTTTGCACCAAAAGTATCGTACAGGGTAATAATAATAACCCGACCCTGTCTCTGATTGGGTCTGTGCATAATTTAGATCCAATCGCATTTAGGGTATGTAAGTACCTAACAAATTTCTCTGCAGCACAAGATGTGTGCTGGCGCATTTTTGAAACCCTTTGTGTTATAGAAGGACATGAATGTGTGTGCAAGTGCTATGTTCATGCCACTGCCAGGTCGCCTTGCACATCATGTTTGGGGATTGTACTGAGATTGGGATTGATTGTTTTGTGAGTAAGATTGTATTCAATATAAACCGGCTGAATTGCAGTAATAGAGACGCATCTGAATACTTTAGTACAACTGATGCACGAGCTGATTAACGGAATTCTTATAGTGTATGTGTGCTATTTAGTTAGCTTGCTTGTTTAATTCTTTAAACTGCATTGCATAATATAAAGTTTTTTTAAACTCGAGTGTTCCATAAGCTCGACTTCGTTGGACCGTGTCTCTTAACGTTAATGCTGCCAAAGCATTAGCAACATACAAATAAGAATATACACGTTTATGCACATAAGACAGAAACACGCAAAATGCACAAATAACTAGTAATAGTGGAGGGGAAAAAATTTCTTTTACATGTTTTGTCCACATTAAGAAGCTCAGATAAATCCAATATACTATATAAAAAAATACAAGTAAGAGAAAAACTCAGCCTGGGGATCAGTGCCGCCGGACAGAGAGGCAAACACGCGTAAGTCAGTACTATCTGAAAAAAAATTTCAGCCGCCTAAGAGAAATGCTTTTACACTACTGTGAAACAAACACTAAGTTGCAGTGTTTATAAGTTGTATGAGTCAACCATGTTTTTGGGCGTGGATACACAGCAAAGTTCTCAGGTACCCTTATAATATATTGTGCGTCTTATCAATGCATGCAGTGTACTAGTAGCTGCGCGAATGTGAACAAACCCAGCCAAGTTTTATCCTGTTCGGTTGCATAAAACATTCAAAATAGAATTTGGAAACACGAGAATCTTTTTTCAATTCAAATAAGAATTGTAAATTTAAGAATTAATTAAGGAGCAACTTTTACCATGGCTAATACTAGAGCTCAACGGAAGACTAAGAATAACGTACCTCCTGAAGTCGAACTGGAAGATGACGGACATGAAAATGGCTTGGATTCCCGAACTACGAACCTCTGTAATCTCGTTTTTGGAATCGACTTGGTAAGAGAAATACTAAAAAGCTTGTTATTTCATGTAAATCTTCATCTAAATTCATGTAAATCTAAACTTGTAAATCGTTTTTTAATGTTATTAATCAATTTGTGGGTTGAAATAGAGATTTAAATATTGCTTTGTTTTAGTTGAGAGAAACCATAATTGACTTTGTTATTCACGACCATAACGATAGAGAAGAATTCTCTAAACAAAATGCTCTCTCTTGCCGATTGGTTCAGAAGACTTGGCTGGAATCGGTATTCAGGTGTCTCGTCAAGTCTGGAAAGACGCTTGTTAAAGTGGGACTGCAAGGACGCCCAATTGAATTATTGCTTCAGATCTACGACCCCTCGTCCCCGTTGCCATTTCAACTTGCAACCGGGTTTGTAACCGGGACTGTTGAGAGGAGCCTTGAAAAATGTTTACGTACTTGTAACAATGGATTAGTGGAGTTGAAGTTGCAGCGTTGGAATAGTCAGTGCGATTTTGGAGTGTATCGTAGACATCTTAAGGTTTTAAAACAACCAAAGTTCACTCTTCCGAATCTCCAGAAACTAAATTACTGCGTCGAACCAAGTTCAATACTACCCGACACGGATTGCGAAAATAACGGCATTGACATTCACTCCGTGCCACAGTCAATTTTATCGGGTGCCTCCAACCTCAAATATTTTTATTTTGGTTTCATTCGCTATACAATACAAAATGGTATGCCATTGCCACTAACACCAGCGGCCGTAAGTTTAGGAAATCTGATTCTGCCAAAGACAATAAAAAAGTTGGAACTTAACTGCAAACTGGGATTTTATCATTTGGAGCCTTTACTGAAAATCAACATGTTATCAAACTTAACCGACTTGACTGTAGTTATTCCAGACGTTAACTACGGAGACAGCGAATGGTTTTCTCGAGTTTTAAATCAAGTTCGCCATACTCTCAAGAATTTAACTATTGACGGAGATGCATATTTGGGAAGACTAGCAGTAGCTACAATTGATCCACCTGTGATGAAATGTTTAAAGCGCATTTTTATTCGGACCGTAAATTTTGAGTGGGCCGATGGCATAACTGATTTGCACCAGAAGCTACCAGCACTTGAAAAACTTGACCTACGATCTTTAAGGTCGTGCAGTTTGAAGAAGTGGATGGATAACTCTAAATTTGATTTATTAACTGATTTAAGAATTCAGTTTTATGATATCGAACGAGCAACAGAAATGAACGTTTTGACAATAGACAACGCACAACTCATGTGCAAAGCATTTCTAAAAGTAACAAAATTGCACATATCCACTCCTTGTCTGGATGAAACAACCAAGCCCCTGCAGTGTTTATTTCAGAATATGACTCAGCTGCAAGTTTTAACTTTGGAACTGTGTAAAATCGAAGGGCATTTTGTTCATTCGCGGTATTTAGACGCATTATTAGTCGGAATATCGTACGATATGACTGAACTTGAAAACTTTCAGCTTAAGAAAGATGAGCAACTTTCTATTGTTAATTTATCACGTGAGTTCAGCAAAAATGTACCAAGGCATTAAAGCATATTATTGTTATGTCAGAAGGCGTTTCGCATTGATCCGACTGTATTGCTTTGTTTGCTTTAGAATTGGTGGAGCTTACTGTAGACAGCAAGGATGGACTATTTGTTTCTGACAGTACAAAAGCCTTGGTGGTTTCTAGAATGCCAAACCTACAAAAGATTAAACTTCCTCTTTCGGATTCGTTTTCAGCGAGACGGACCAGACGTTCCTCGTTCTAATTGATTGTGGTGTTCTTCAGTATGTGAAGAATATTACATTCACAGATTGACGGATAGTGGACGAGGTACTGTAATAACTGGGAACGATGACTTCTAGCCGGGCCAGAGCATACAAACAAGACTACAATTACAACTTTCAAATTTATAGGTTATTTTACAACACATTTTCAACTAATTTCAGCATGATATTATACATATCATTTTGTTTATAATTACTCTGATTTTTTATAGTGCATTGATGTAATCATAGTTTCTGTCTAGAACACATCGTTGCTGTAAAATAAACGACTTAAACTTTGATGAATTCACACTCCAACTTTATTGATACAATTTGACTACAATTAAGATTAAAAATAACTTTTTTCTCCAAATGAAACGTGGTCAATATATTACTCACAATTTTCATTAAAAAAATTTCCATCGTCGGCAAGTTACTTTTAAAGCAGTCTTTACGTTCGCGTTATCTTCCGTCCGTTATTAATTAATCTAAACTACGAAGTTTTTACTAAATTATAAAATTAAACATGTTAGATATTTTTTGTCAAGCTTTCGAATTTAGTAAAAAATTCTTTAATAGGGTTTTTACTAACAGGGAAAGGAAGAAAGCTGTCCGATCTCCGATTTTTCTCCGTTTCAACTTGTCTGCATCGTTCAAGGCAAAACGGAGGATTTTGTCGAACTGAAACCGTGAAAACAAAAAATTGCCTACGTCACGTACTCAATCTTATTTATTTTTTGACTTTTACTATTGCATATATCTGTAATTTTTATTGGAAGCTAAGGATTAATACGAGACGATACCATACACGTGCTCAAAATTTTCCGGTGCTGTGGCTACGTGTAACTTTACCACTATACCCATAGTATGTCTCTAACCGAAAAATAAAATACTTTTAGTCTTCAGAGCAAATAGTAAACATTTATCACTACATAAAATAAATTTCTTGAATGGAATTTAAAATATACACTACCTAAACTTACAAGTATTGGTAATGTAAACTACGATAACGCCGTACTTGTCACCACATCCACACTTGCGTGTCTCCATGCTTTCAGTAGGCAAGTGTTTTGTAAATAAGCCTATCCATGAAATTAATTTGAAATGTTTTTTTCCCTTCCTGTGATGCTCGAGTGCAGTTTCATCGGTCTTTTCGGCTGCTTGGTAATCAGATGTTGAATATAAATCGGAACACTTTTAGGCAACAACTTGACCTCAACTTTAAAAGACTTTGAGCGAAGCCAGAGAAACACATGCTCGACATTGTCCAACAACACGATCATCATCAGCCAAGTCATTATGACAAAATCAGAACACCGGAGACCTTATCATACGGCCCTTTGGACCGCCTCATACTTTTTTAATTTGAAGTACGTTGTCGCAATGCCTTCCTTCAGGTGAGCTTCATCCTACCGGGTTTTGAAGCCAATCCAAACGGAAACAATCCTATTGCTAGCTTACTTGTCATATGTAACTTTTAATATGGAGCGAAATGCGGAGTTGGAATTAGGTTGACTCGTCAGTGGTCTCTTCATTTCACTTCCTGTTTGGACCCTTTGTCATTCCACTTTCCTCACTAGGTCAAAATTTTATAAATTATTTATAAGAGGTATTTTTAAACTTTTTCTATAAATTGAACGTGAAGGGGAGCCAGGCAATGTTCTTGGTGTCACGACCTTGCCAAGAATACACTACGCAACGAGAAATCCTCTTCAATGTCGTATTTCTACAGTAGCATACCTGCAACCTCTCCCTACCCTCAAGCCCGTACGGAGGCTCCACTGGAATCCAGTGGCGGCACAGGAGTGCGGTAAGAGCCGATCCGCTGGAATTCACGTGAACGAAATTACGGTGAATATGGAAACGGATACTATGGTGGGTAAGAATAGTATGGAGGGTACAATGGTTAGAGTATTCACAATTATTAATCGTTTATTGTAACAATTACATGTTTTGTCAACGATAATTCAACCCTAAAATGGTCCGAGTAAATATTTATAGTAAAAAAATAAATTGAAATTTTACCTGTGTAACAACAAAAAACGCTTTTTATGAACTAAATATTTTGGACAACATTGGTACAAAATACAGTAATTGCAAAGTGAAAGATTNACAATTACATGTTTTGTCAACGATAATTCAACCCTAAAATGGTCCGAGTAAATATTTATAGTAAAAAAATAAATTGAAATTTTACCTGTGTAACAACAAAAAACGCTTTTTATGAACTAACTATTTTGGGCAGCATTGCTACAAAAGACAGTAATTGCAAAGTGAAAGATTATGACAATTTATTTTAAATACCTATAGATAAAATAATTATAGGTTTGGAAAATAGTAGCCTTATCGCATTCACTGATTTCTTGTAAATCTATGAGCTTGTCCATTCCACGTTACCCGGAGCATCAGTTGTAGGACTTTTCGCATGGTTTTCAGATGTCGGGTTCTTTGCAGCCCGACACTAATAAGGTAATAAGACGCCGTTGCATGATTTGTATTGATACAAGCTGATTTAATTGATAAAGACTTGATATTTTGGCTTGTCACTTGAGTTAATATCGGTATACAAAATTTGAGCTAATTTGAAAAATTTTGGACCCCCAAAATGACTCCTTGGGGTAGACCAAATTTGCTCAAATTGCTCTCCTAATATCCCACTAACGTAAAGCACATGTGTGCCAAATTTGAACTATTTTGGTTGAAGTTTAACTTTTGGATCCCCCAAATGACTCCTGGGGGTTAACCAAATTTGCTCAAATTATATTCCAGAGATGCTACTGGTCTAAGGTACCTGTGTGCCAAATTTGAGCCAAATCGGCCGAAGCGTCTGGTTTGTAGAGTGGTGACTGACGGACGGACAGTTAGGCAGACAGACAAATACGCTAAAATCATAACTCCAATGATATTAAGGATTTTATCCGCGTAAAATTTACGCATCAAGAAGTTTATACTTATCAATGTAGAGTATTGAAGACATAATTACATAAAATGAATCCACCGGTTAAGTGACAACCTATCCATAAACCCGTTTCATCTTAATTATGTAACCAATATTCTTCAACCTTTGCAAAATTAAGGATTTTATCCGCGTAAAATTTACGCATCAAGAAGTTTATACTTATCAATGTAGAGTATTGAAGACATAATTACATAAAATGAATACACCGGTTAAGTGACAACCTATCCATAAACCCGTTTCATCTTAATTATGTAACCAATATTCTTCAACCTTTGCAAAACTAGCTGGGGTGACGTACTCGTACACTCATGACTCATGAGTCATGAGTCATGACTAGAGGTGGAAATCGTATGAATTTGCATATTTTATATAACTCGGATTACTATGAGCTTCCGTATGTGGACGAATCATATAAAAAGAAACATTTTAAGTCACACTTAATTTTGCATATATTGCATATTTTGCCTCTGAATTGCATATTTTTATACACTATGTATATTTCGAGAAAAACTCTCCATATTTAATGCAAATCGAAAAAAATTACTTTATGAGGTAGCACTTTTAGCTTAAGCTGAGAATTTTAAGTACTAAACTACACTAAAAAATATTTATAAATTGTGGGATTGCATGTGGCGGTATGAATGGAGTCGAAAATCTCTATTGACGCAACACTGTGAGACAAATTTTCAGAAAAAACCTGTTGCGCTGCCGTCTACGAATGGTCGGCAAT
>JAHZNB010005376.1:0-10936 GCA_027744295.1 Callyntrura guangdongensis
ATTGTGTAAATGTAGTTATTTGAGTCGTATTTGCGTTACGTCAATTTGAATTTGGATTACGTCAAGTTAAATTTGCATTACGTCAAGTTGAATTATTATTCAATTTTGCATATACTTTGACGTAATTCAAATTACGACAAGTTAAAATTCGTCAACCTTAATATATACCGTTCATGTAATTGGACACAGTCCACGTATTGTATGGTTCAGGATCAACGTAAACTTGTACAACACAGTTGAGTTTTTCGGGCGGTTTTCCTCGAAAGTGAAATTCTGAATGGACTATCCCTCCATAGGCGGTCCTCTCGTTGCAGTAATGATGTCCATACTTTGAGCGTTTGTACAGATACTTGGAGTATACAATGGGGAATGGCAGGGGTGGAACAATATCGTAGGATTCTGTGCTTCCGTATTCTAATAAATGACTGATGATCAAATGTACAGTACAGTTTTCAAAAGGTGTTAGCGAGTCCCCAAAATCAAGTTTTATATTTTTTGCAAATTCAGAAGTTTGAGATTTGCTATGTTTTAGAAGCGAACAAACGAAAACAATTGAAAACCAAACGAAGTCACTCAAAAGATTGCGATAACAGTACATCTTTGTGGTCTAAAATAGGTAAACTTTTTGATAAATATAATACGACCAGTTAAAGCTAATAAATTACTTAATTAAATTATTATAAATTATTTAATATACATTATAAGCAGCATTAACACTTTTCAGTGTGTTGAACTGGACAATATTTAAGAGCGTATTGAGCATCAATAAAATCTAACTAAAACATACCAACGACCGCTGGAACAGTACTGCGTACAGCTCTATTTAAGTTTCTAAAAATGTTAATGCACAACTAAAAAAACAGTGGAAAATAAAAATCCCTTTTCAACGATTTCATTTGTATCTAATCTGCAATTATGAAATAGCTACAAAAACTTCCTGTATCCTGTTGACGAGATTCAGGTTTTTAAGATGGATTTAAAGCAAGATTGAATGGTTATAGATAACTTCTATGATGTCAGTTGGTGTTGTTGATTTTTTTGTTTTTAATTTAGAACTGAATTGACGTTATATTTCAAAGATACTTTGCACTACTGAGCTAGCCAATATCTACATCACATCATACAAAAACCTACACATGCTTGAACTTGTTTTGTATTTGATTTTATTAAGAAAGCAAGGTTTTCTTTTTGTCTGATAGGTGAAAATATTTATATTTTGAAACTTAACATAATAACAAAGAAATATCTCTTAAAGGTGCTATTTGAAAATATCTAGATCCGTTAGAAAACCTTCTGCTTTCTGGATTGTAACAGTTTCACTAAAACGCTGACCACTCTCACAAAAATATTTATGAAACATGTGCACTTGCTAAGGTTCCAGAAGTTTGCTATGTTCGAGTTTCAACTATTTTATTAAAATCCTACTTAGCATTATTAAACTAGTCCCAACTAAAAACTCTCCTATCATTGAAGTAGGAATTTTTAATTTCAGCGTGAATGGTGTTCGTGATAAATTTGTTTCCGCAAAAAAGCCATTAAGATTTTGCTCTACCACAACTGCCACTGTTAATATGGGATAATTTAAACCGGTCACCAAAAATGCATAAATCGACCCTAAGATTGGCACTGATAGGCCAGTACAAAAACCTTAAAGTACATAAATCGTCCCTCAAGCATTTTGCATAAGCATGAATCACAAGCGTGAAAAATTGCATGTGGAATTTCTCAGTCGATGATTCTGGTCAGAAAAATGAGCTTATCTATTAACAAACTTGTTATCATATATTTATTTCATTATTGTTGTTAGTTCATTTCTTTATTTAGTCATGAGATTACAAAAAAAATACTTGTCACCACAAAGATTTTAATATTAAGATACGTTTTCTTATTGAGTAATGTTTTTCGGTTAAAATGTAAACTTGCTACATCCTATATCAATTCATTGTATCTCGAAGTTCAATATTATAATTAAATTATAATAAAAAGTGAAATACAACACGACAAAACACTTTTTGGGAAGATGCTGTACCAACCGTCTTACAATACAGAATGATATGTATACTCCACATGTTCGGGCGTAAGCCAGATTTCTCACATGCCAGAACATTGGACTGTCCTGTTGTTTATCGTGTTTCCACCCCTCAGCCTGGAACATAGGATGACAAAGAAAGAAAGGCCATCTTATTGGGATATCCACACAACAGCAGTCACTACCATGTGTATGACATACAAAATGGAAAATTCATAAAAACTTTTTAAGCAAAAAATAATAAAAACATAAACATTGGAGCCCCCTCCCATTTGCTTGACGATGACGGCGATGATGCTCCTGTGGACAATTTTAATGGTATGGCAAGATGTGACACACCTCCTGTTCCTAGCTTACCACCGAGATATCTCTCAAGTCAAACAACTCCAGCAGCTCACTTGAATATACAAACTCCACGGAGGCGACAAAGATTTTTTTCACCAGATGAAAATAGTTACGTGGACGTAGAAACTTACACACCGGTGAGTTCCTCAACACCACTGCCAGATGAGTCACAAAGATGTAATCTGCGAGTGCGTAACACACTTTCGAGACCAGCGAGATACAACACCGCAGAATTTGATTGTAGTTTTATATGCATATGGCTACTGATGTCCCTAATTCATACAAAATTGCGATTACCAGCAGTAATGTAACCAAGTGGCACGATGACAGGAATGATGAGATTGCCAGCCAACATCAGTTTAAAACATAGGAACTGGTGGACCGACCCATCAAAGGTCATATTTGGATCATCGTTGGGTTTATCGGATCAAAAGGAAGTCAAGTAGCGAAATAGCTAAATTCAAGGCAAAGCTGGGCGTCCGTGGTTATCGACAAATTCCAGGACAGGAATATGATGAAATATTTTCTATCGCTGTGAAACAAAGTTTAAAACAAGCCCCAGGGAATTGGAACGAGAGATTCCCTACATTCCTAAAGAAATACAATTTTAAACCACTACAAAGAGATCCATGCATTAATGTTGGCACTTTCAACAATCAGAGATTTTAACTTTCCTTTTTTGTCGACGACTCTCTGCTAATTTGCAAGATGAGGGAGATCTAAACGGATGATCAAGGTAGTTGAAAAAAATTTAAACTCACAAAGGGAGACTGCAGTATGTACGTTGGTCTACAGCTGGAAATATTACCAAAAGAAGGAATATTCATACACCAGCAGAAGTTTGTAAAACATTTATCTGCTGATGACACACTACCTTATCCTAATCTGGTAGGAGCTCTTATATTTTTGGCAAAATGCTTCCGTTCTGATATCATGTTTGCTGTGTCTCAGCTTTCACAGCACATGTTACATATTACAATATTACCCGCTGGAAAGCTGCAAAAGCTGTTCTCCGCTATTTAAAGGGAACAATAGAATTTTTATGGACCCTCTCGAACTATCGACTTGGTATCATTACATTACAGCAGAAAAAGCACTATTGTTACCTGTGCACAATCAACGATTCTCCCGTTACCTGGTGCTCGCAAAAGCAACCAACTGTTGTCTTAAGCAATACAGAAGCACAGTATGTTACACTGTCGGCATGTACTCGGGACGTAGCATGGCTTAGTCGTTTCCTGGGAGAATTGGGTTACGCACAGACTTCACCAACTGATATCATGGTTGACATCCAAAGCACGATAAAACTTGCAGAAAATCCGGAGTTGCTCAAACACACCAAACACATTGACGTGTTTTATCACTATATACCTACGTGATGATGTTGAAATTGGAGAAATCGAACTCAATTATGCTTTAACAACGAAGCAACATGCTGATGGGTTAACAAAACCATTGGAATGGACACCATTGAAAACACAACAGAAGGTGAGAAAGACAACCGTATTCTACCCCGGAGCATGCTTACACTTATGGCATGTATATTTTTTGCTGTGCTTACCCAAACCATTCACTTGTATTATGGAAAAGAAGTAACATTCCTGTTACATGCGGTTTTTTATGAGGTCAGCATTTTGTTGAAGATAATCTCACCTTGTGAGTCAGTGAAACAGTTATTGCCGGTGAACATCATAACACAGCAACGCAGAAGTGCCAAGAAATATTTGAGGAGAAATTTCTAAATATGATAGAACCAATATGCGCCCCAAGTGAAATGGCTGACATACTGATAAGAGATGAAAGAAAAATATTCCCTATAATTGCAACACTATCTGTTGTGCAGCTTGTAGTCATGGCGGCAGGTGCTGCCGGAATTGGAATGGTTATTGCCAACACCATTAATACCTATAAGCACAGAATTAGATTGGATGAACCGGAAAGGATTTTACACCTTTTGTAAGATCTCGTAGAAGACAATTCCAAGAATATAAAAGAATTGCAACAAAAGTTTAAACAGTTGCTGGACAAATTGGACATTTTTCAAGAGAATTTTGATAAGATTAAAATAGCAAATAGCCGCAAATTACGCTATTTCCTACATTACATCTCTTATGATCGTTGGAGAAGGGGTAATTAAGGAAGCCACCTGCCAGTGGAAAAATCAAAGGGTTCACCCTTGTCTTTTGGATTTTTTGAACGTGGCTCTTCCTTGTGGGGACAATTGTCCAATTGAGTTTTCCACTCCAAGAAGTGCTACATGTCGATGGATGGAAGTAAACTGTTCCTTGATATTCACACTCCAGTTATTGACAAAACATTAGTGATTCTAAAGGCTTAACCCTTTGAAATGATGAGAAAGAACGAGGACGACAAACCACCCCAGACATGCACTATTTCAAACACTGGACCTGAGGCGGTGATTTAATATCCTGATAAGAAGTGCATTTTTCCAAATGATGTGCGAGTTTGAAATCGAGAAATTGTGGTTTCTACATCCCGAGCGTGTCTACCCCCGTTACCAAGTTACCAAGTTACCCCGTTAGGGTGACACCAAGCATTTCGCTGTAACCAGGTGTGTTCCGCGTGAAAAACATGATGAGTGGTCATTTATCCAGTTTCTGCCTATAGGAGGAGAATACCATGTATACTGCCCGGAGTCCATCATTGAATTGGAAGGAATAACAGAGACATGCCCAAACAACGAATTCACAATTCCAGTTGGAGTCAACCTTAGCATCAACAACGTCCCGTTTTACAGTGGAGACATGAAAGTTATCCAGGAATAATTTTGGTCCTGATCAACTGTTTATCACAGCAGTAAACCGAGAATTACAACCCGGCCTCAACTTCTCTGAACTGAGAGAATTTGTAAAAGGGAAAAGAAAAATGGACTACAAAATGAACAACAATATCTACCCAATGACATGGATTTACGCTCTTGTTAGTACAATGAAAGTGGTTATTGGTTTCATAATTGTCCTTGTTTACTTGTTTATTAGCAGGTTAAAAAACGCTGACTACTTCTACTGGGACCGGAGGCCCAGCTGTTCAGTAGCCATTACCTGAGCAGGAACCAGAAGGGTTCATCTTAAAAACAATTATTTAGAACGTAGAGCTCTAAGGAAAGTGTCAGACAAATGAGTTCATCTATTAACAAAATTGTTATCATACATTTACTTTATTATTGTTTGTTTATTACCTTATTTAGTCATTATATGACAAAAAACTTACCTGTCACCACAAAGATGTTAATATTAAGATACGTTTTCTAATTGAGTGATGTTTTTCAGTTATGATGTAAACTTCCTACTTACTATTGTAATTCATTGTATCTTAAATTTCAATTTTATTATTTAATTGTAGTTGACTGTGAAAACAAAGATCGGTTTCTCACGGCGACTCTTATTTCTAATATAATATTTCTTTGAATGTTGAGACACGTGTTAATTAGTCATGCAAGTAGGAAAACTACTTGTCGTCTGTTTTATGTAACGCATAACATGCGTATGAAATTGTCAACTTGTAATATGGTCTATTATTCTGTACCGCACACAAACGAGTGATGCGTAATATCCGTAATTCAGTATAAATACTGTGTCTATTGATTGTATAAGCAACTTAACTATCATTCTTTCAGAACTGTCTGTCTGGAGAACTTCTCTTGTTCTTATTTCGTTCTACGTATTATGCCTCCTTAAAAGAGTATGCTCTGTTTAGCTTAGTGAATTTTGCCAACATATCTACAACGTCAATCGATAAGCAGCACAAAACGGCAGCGTATCTGAACGTTTAGGAATATCACTGACTCTTTGCCCAAACGATAACGTTTCCTATTTTTTTATTTTGGTGTCTTACAGTTTTTCTAGTGGCACTGTGGAAAGTATCTGGGCTTCCCTGTATCAAGTTCCGTTACGTTTTTTGATCGGAATAAAATATTTTTGGTGATAATCTGATATGTAATCCATTGGTCAGTTAATGCATTTTTGAAGGCCGGTTAATTCTATGGCATTTAACATTGGAATCAATTTTGTTCAGCTATAGCGTGATATGACAAATTGGATATTTTCAACTGAAAACAGGAAAAACTGCCATAAGCACCAGGAATTTAATACAATATAGTTTTGTAGGGATACAACATAATCAAGTTAATACCATTTCGATACAACAAGTAAGGAATCATGCAACGAGTTGTAATTGCATAGTTACCAATAATTTCCTTATAAAATTCCAAAAAGCACATTTCCTGATCCGTTATTAAATACAGTTAAATTTACATAGATACATTTTCCAGGTTACTAAAAATTTATTGCATTAAGATGCATTTTTAGAAGAAATGTTAAATTTCAATCCTGCTCGTTTAATTGTAATTAAAATGTGGTCTGTGGTTGACTGTTCTTAATAAAACTGCATCACTGCATGGCAATATGGACATGGCATATCAAAACGTTTGGTGGTGAATCGACTGGCGTTTATATGAGTAGCAGACTGCATACTCAAATGCCGGGGTGGTCGGTCCTCCACGATTGCTAAAAAATCAACACTCATTTTTAACCGAATTCACTTTTTATCTCTGTCATGGCGGTTCAGTAAAGGTCATACTTGTTACCTGCTAATGCTGTTAACACTGACAAGTAACGTACGGAGTTCCATCATTAATGGAGTAGTGGGTCGGGGTACTAGTTACTGAATTATTATCGGCTGGTGAATGCAGGGCTGTAGGAACAGGGGGGACAAGGGGTGGATAGACCTATCCTGTAATGTTACAGAATATTTGGGCCTGTAATATACGTAATGTTAAATTTCTAAATTCTTGGAGGGATTTGTCCCCCTATCCCCCTAGTTCCTACTGCCATGGGTGAATGAAGCCATAATTTATATAGGCTATCGCTGCGGCCATCGCAGTGCCAAAAGTATCTTTTTACAAACATCACAAAATTTCTACTAATCCGATGTCATTGTCATTATATGTAAATATTTTTAGTTGCAACGCAATAAATTACAAAGAATTTTTGCAAGTTTTTATAACAGTACAAGCTGACAAAGAGTTGTTTTTTATTAATGAGTTTGGCTTGGCTATCACCCATAACTATAAATGACAATGATAAATTTAAATTAGATATTCATAATAACTGATTATATATCATTTCTTCACTAACAGGAAACCATAGAGACGGGATTGTTTGCAAGTTGGAAGTTCTCACAATTTCCAATCCGTTATGGATGCTTGTCAACGTGAATGAAACTGTGAGCCATGACGTCATGCGTGAAATCTTGATTTTGGGATTCACAAAGAAATCTGCATTTTTGTTGGATGAAACAGGTTTTTAACCTAAAAACGAAATAAGATTTTAAAGGAATGATTTTAATTTTTGTACAAAATACGACTCCCGCCTGGCAAAAGCTATAGTCACTATTTGTGCTTCACTTACGACCGTATCCAATAACCCCTCCAGTATTACCGCCTTGATAGCTATTAGTATGTAATCCGCATCCAATGCTGGTGTTATACCCATTGCCTCCAAAATAGCCTCCACTGCCAGCACCAATACCAGGACCAGGTTGGTTGTATCCACCTTGATTGTTATATCCAGTACTGGGGTTATATCCTCCTGGGCGATAGTTATATCCACCGGCAGGTCGATTATATCCAGGATTGTAGGGTTGCGATATTTGTGGACGATTTTGGTTGTTGTTGTAGGAGGGGCTTGGTTAAAAATTGCCACCACTCCCCCCTTGGCTATAGCTAGGTTGAAAATTGGTATCTTGGAACACATTCAAATATCCAGCACCGCTACCACCGGATGAGGGATTATAATTCGAGTCCCCGTCTGAAGAAGACATGGCGCCACCATATTGCCGGGCGACTTTGTTATCTGCACAACAATGGGGCCTCCATAGAGCAAATGCTCCAAACAAGTATGCCGATAAGACTCCAAAAAACTTCATATTATAATTTTTTTATAATAAGATGTATAACTTGCACAGTTTTTACTGATGAAGCACGTTTCAGGATTGTAATGTGTCTGAGGAGTAATCAGAGACGCTGAGGATATTTATACAACCAGTCATTGTGGATATAACATTATGAAGGTGAGTCCCATTGTCCCCAAAAAATGCTATCGAGAAATAAAATTCTGTTGTGTTACCTGTAACACGATAAATGAATTATTTTGATTCTCTGGACAATGACATTATGTGGTTTCAAACACTCTCAGAAGCCGTCGTTCAGTTTAGCTTGTATCAAATGCACTCCCAAGTTCTGTTAGAAGACGGAAACGGGAAGTGTTCATGATCGTTTAAAGAATTCACTTTGGTTACATGGAAGTTAACGGGCCTGTGGTTTCAGCATGCAAGTCAAAGACGTAATGAAGGAGCGGAAGAAAAATTGAAATATCATGGGAAATATATTATATGGTTTGGCGTGCTATAGAATACTATCGGAGAACTAAATTTAAAAAATGAACTTGTTTCTCTTTTACTTTAATCCCTCTCCATCCCCGGAAGGTGCTTGTACACTGATCCACTCACAGGTTCTTGAGATACAGTGTCTCTTCGTAACAGTTCACCCAGATGTTCCCTGGTCCAAGGGTTAAGAATTTGTCTATTTGTTTAAGAGTTTTTAAATGTCTTGTCTGATTAATTGTCTCAGAAATGTAAAATTTTAACTAGAATTTATAGGTTGTCAAATGGTAGAGTTCGCACGTACAGACCGACACAGAGATGATCCGATCGCAAGATGGAACTGTCTCTCCTTAATAAACTTATACTTAAAACCTATACCACCAACGTAGTATTATTAGAATAAAAACCCTCATTGTTCAAATATATCCTTCATCTCTCCTCAAAAAGGGTGATACAAATACAATAGGGGAAACATGGTTGATGTCTTATAAAATAAATGATTAATAATTTGTTTATTCCAGTAATTGCTTTGGTAGCGGTTGTTGTGGACGGGTGGGTAGGTGCAAACGTATACATAACAATGCACAGGTAGCTTATGTTTTCCATAGGAAAATGCAAATCCGTTCGTAACAGTAGATTATCACCAGCGCAAATTACAAAAGTAATGGAAAATGAAAAAAAAATCAGCGACAACTGACAAAGCGTATCCAAATTTCCTCCCGAAGGATTCTCCCTCACTTTGATAAAGCCAGCCCATTTGAAAGAGTTAAGAATATTACCATTGGTAGTCGCTGGAACGTAAATGCCAGCTAAGATTTATCCTGACCGGGACAAGATTTCATAAAATACAGTAATGTATCCCGTGACATGTCAATCATCTTACTACAAACCCTGCTTTGATTTCGATCTTCATCTAGAGAATGAACCCTTCAGCCTGTCCCGGAGTGTGCATTTTTGAGTTTGTGGAATTACGTTTTATTCTACTACACTTGCTTTCAAATAGCTCTACACATTCGGATTTTTAGGGACATCGTGAAAATTGATCAGTTGGATGGGAATACATTTATCGCACAACTGATACCATACGTGTTGTAAACTACGTCTCTTCATGTAAAAATGCAAATCTCTGGATTAGAAGTGTTTCAAAAAATTAAATTCAGTATTATTATTTATTACCGTCGTCGAAACCAAAGGCATAATTAATATTTTGTAAGTTTGGAAAATTAAATCCTTAGGTATGATATACTACTCACTCAAGTCAAAACTCACAACACTAGAGTCTTTTCACGTATTTCTCTCCGATAAGTGCTTAAGCGGTTGGAAAAGCGAATGGTAAGTCACTCTATCTGATATTTGATAAGGTACCTTAACAAGTAGGATTATTCGTAATTATCATCGAATTACATGTTAAAAGTGTGCAATTTAATAATACTAAAGCCAAACACACTATCAGCTCTGCACTCTGTTAACATGAAACAAAAAATGGGATACAACCATAGACTGCGGAACCGGGGGTATGGGGGGGGGGGTCAAATCCCCCCTGAAATTTTACTTTAACATTACAAGGATAGAGAACAATATACATAACAGGAATGTATTGTCCCCCCTTGACCCCCGTCGTTCCGCAGCCAGTGGATACCACTGCCACACACATGCGTTGTTGGGTTCATAAACCTGTTGAATATATGCTGATACAGTTATTATTAAATGTGTGTCTCAAAACGTCATAATAAAGGTGTACCATGTATTCAAGTAAGAGTTGTTGTTACCATGGCAACAAAATTCGACATTTGCTCAGGCGTGCTCAATGCTTCTACAAGTTTAATTTTTTTAACCAAGTACCTACTGTCACGTTATCAAGTAAGGTTACAAATTAAGTAAAACATTATAGGAGTAAATCAATTTTAATTAACTGTTACAGTCATCGTGCTTTTATTTGATAACGTTAACTTGATAGTAACTATCAAGTAATAATACCAAATATCAAAACAACAGAAGCCTGTTTGTGTTCATGCTCATGAAGAGACGTTTATATTAATTTTAGCAGTTCCTCCGTTAAACCCATCTATTGCGGACAGTAATGCTTCATTTTTTCCATGTGGTAGTTTTACATGTTCTTTAAGAAAAATATCTAGACGAAAGTAGTACTGAGGAGGGTCG
>JAHZNB010005377.1:0-11924 GCA_027744295.1 Callyntrura guangdongensis
GATTGGTGAAAACAGAATTTGAAAATTTTACTTAGTTTTTGAGTTATCGTGCCGACAGACATCACCTAGTAAAACTAATAGGTCTACTAAGGAGACCTAATAAAATTTAAAAAATATTGGAGAGACCTGCATCTGCACATTATGTAGGCAAATGCACTGGATTTAAATTGGATGTTGATGTTAACAGTGCCATTCTAACACTCTCCAGACCACGGGTCAATAAGATGGATTTGGACAATGGACCTGCTTTTAAAGTTGCTTTGGGTGAAAATGGCACAAAGTCGTGTTAGTAAGTTTTGGCCCATTTTACCAAGAAAACCTCGAAAGCCCCTTTGGCTTTTTGCTTTTTTATACATGGGGAATTTTAAGTACCGTCTAAAAATGCTGCTGAGCTGAATAGTTATTTAGTTGTCTCGGGCTTCAAATAAATTCTGGCTTCGCACAAGCCAGACTTCTCTTTCTCTGGGAACTATAATACCAGGGTATGTTAACGGAACCATAATTCAGAAGAAAGCGAAACAATCAAAAACTTGTATTGTCTAAGTCTCAATCTTGTGGAAATTGCATTGAAGTTGAAGTAGTATTGTTGTAATTTTATTTTTAATAGAACAACGTCGTATAATCTTAGGTTCCGGTATAATGGTGTATTGACTATGGTATTAAAAGAACTAGATTAAACTGAAACATCAACAATGAGAGTCTGAGGAATATTAAACATGAGCTAACATAATGGTTTACACAAGTTGGTTTAATTCCATACGGTGTCATCAGTGTTATGTCTTGTGCAATAGATAGATATGTGCCGCAGGAAGAATTCGAAACTACAGTGTAAAAAATAACATCAGTAGAACTATGGAACATGAACAATGCAGGCATTAAACGTGAAATTATTTGGGAACGAAAGCTTGTCACTGTCAACATTTGCATGGTGGGATGAATGGAGGCAACATTTCACGCGACATCATGTTATATGTTACATTATACTTTAAAATTATCGACGATGTACGTCGTAGCTTTATATCATACTGTATTTTTCCGTGTACTTTAAGTATCTATCTGCGCCAGTATTTCCATTTCCATTTTTGTTCCTTTTACATTCAATAATGAATAGTAGTAGATCCAAAGTGTTGACATTGAAATCCAAATACTGATTCATAGGTCGTAGTACTAATAATAAGATGGATGCGTGTGCGTGTCGCGTATAATGACCTAGTGGAAGGTTCGCTACAAATGACAAAGAAGAAAGTCAAGAAAGTGGGATTAATTTGAATAATATATACAATATAATGCTTACGCTATCAGAGAATGGGTGTACCGTGCACAGTGTACATATTGATGCATTGAAAGTAAAAAGTAATCTCCAGACTAGTCGTCAGTTTTGAGGTTTGAGCATGCTACATTCTTGGAATCTCGCCAAAAATTTCGAACAGTTCATGGCTTACGCATACATACATCAAACACCATAAAAAATTAAAGCAAGACACTGCTGAAACTTGAAACGCTGGTCTATTTTTTGACTTAGGGTTCTTTCACTTTCTTTTCTGTCTTCCATACGTTGCGTTGGACAGTTATATAATTCATTACTACTACTACAAGGATTTGCTTTTCCGTACAAAGCACCCGGCACTAGGTAAAGTTTGGTAAACTGTAAAGTAGGCACATCTATTCAGTATTGGCATTAAGTCAGCCAATTAAGTTTTAAGGTTTGACCCCACATTTGACCCCCAAGGGATCGACCCCAAATGCTCATCTTCGAACTCATCCGAGCTATTGACCATGCATACCTATCGATTGGCGAAAACAGATTTTCAAAATTCTTTTCCCTTCAAGAGTTATCGTGCTTACGGACGGACGGACGACGGACGTACGTAGGTTACGTACGGAGGAATCTTATAGTCACACAAGATGTGCCTAAATAAAAAATACCGGCTGCCAGACTTAGGTTAGTGTACTATGCACTATGCATACAACATTCCCTACATTGACAATATAATGATAACCATTCTTTATATGGAACAAATCTAAATAACCCAAAGTGTGTAGTATTGTGAATGAAACATGTAACTCATTCCAAGATACTCATTACGTCGACGCTTACTTGGTCGTTCACAAGTCACAATTCGTTTCCAATATTAGAAAATTCAAGTTTCGTGTTACAGTTTACAGTTCTTTCCACCCAATCCACCATAATTTTATAATCCTCTTGTCCTGTTACACTCTGGTAAAATTAGCATATCATCAGCTACGTGACGTTCGATTTGACCCTTTTAAAACTTCGTTCCTAGTCTGACTTGACTATCTGGGTGCATGCATTGAACATGCCATGCCATATAGAATGAGTGGCGACGGTGGCAAGGTACATAAAAAAATTCTGAGTAAATACAAAAGCTGAACTTTTCCGTTGTAGTTGTAAATATTCGACTTTTGGAGCATACCGTGCATAAAAAGATTTATTTACACTATAACTATTACTACGTCGTTGTATTCGTAAACAAATCATGAGAAGCATTTGTACGTAAACCGTAAACATCAGTCAGTCAGTACGAAAAAATATACGAGTCCAAAGGGAACAAAGAGTCGCAATTTGTTATTTACGCTAAGGCGTATTATATCATTTTCCTCGGTGCGTCGCGTGGCGTGCCGTGTGGCTCACTCAGGTACAACAGAATTTACCTACACATACTCTACTTCATCTTATCAGACTGACAGGAGGACAGACGATAACCTGGTGACAGAACACTCTTTTCTTAATAGTTCTGGTCCCTGACCTCCATGAGACGGGACTTTTGCCAAACAACTCCTAATAGCTAGGTCTACAGCATGTATAAAAATGGCGCCATGCAAAAGCGCCACTTGGTGGCAAAACACTCTTTTCTTAAAACTGGTCCCTGACCTCCGTTTGAAACCGACGTTTTGCAAATCGATTTGCAAACAAGTATTCCGCCTTAGCGTACTTTAATAACTTTCCAAGTTTTATTTCATTACAAAAGGGAAAAAGGTCAGCAATATCTCCATAATATGCAATAATACATAATCCACAGTTTAACAGGCATGTCAGAGCCGTGCATGATCATCACATCATATGGGTGTCATTATTCAAAATTGACCAAAAAATACTGAACGATTCCAGGGTACAGAACTAGCAAGTAAATAAGAAATTACTCAGCCCGTTGTAAATTTCAGTCAAATACTGCAGTTGGCAGTTGCATCAAGCTGCTTGGACTGGTTTCTTTGTGAGAGATGTGAGATGCCAGAGCGTATCAGGCAGATATCCTTGTTAGCTTGAATTTGAGTATTTTCATGTCATGACAAAGCAGGAAGAGGTTTTGTGGTTGAGGAGGAAAAAATGATTGAAAGAAGTCAGAATTCAAATTCAGAATGAAAGTTTTATTTAACTAATTGTAAATGGGGATTCTACGGGTACGGGAAGGTTACGTTGTTTTTATGTAACATAAATATACAACTGAACCTGCTACGTTTGACCTATTTTCTAATTCTGTAATCTAATTTCAAATTTACAGAAACAATAATCGTTAGGCAGTGTAATTCAATATATATATGTGCTTACTTACACCACACCGTCCACACCTATCATGAAAATGTATAAATAGACTTTTCGCAGCAGCAATGTTCATAGTGGATAGCAAAATAATGAAAATTAATATTGCAAAACTATTCGCTTTCAAAAACCGTAAATACGTACATTTTAAAGGCATATGACATCAAATGACAAGTTGTATGGCGTAATGACTTAGGTATGCAAACATTCAACTAAAATATATATGACATAATATGCTGTGTTAAGTGACTACCTACTAAATACATAACAAGAATGTTGTAAACAGAATTTACAAAAAACTTTTGTATGCGATTAAGTTATATTAATGCCTCTCGATGGTTTTGATACTCGAATGATATATTGCATGCCATATAAAAAAATTATAACGATTTCTAACGGTTATCGTTACGGGGTCAAAATGGGTCACACATTGTTTCTTTTCTTATGCTAAGACAAGTCGAATGATATATTGCATGCCTTGTTACTATGTAAAATTTTTGAAGTTGTAACGGTTTCTAACGGTTGCCGTTATCTGATTTAGCTGAAAATCAGCATCAGGGAAGCCATTGACCTATAATGCATGTTTGCCAAGTTTGGAGACAATCGGTTGAGTAGTTTAGGGAGAAGTCTTAGTCTTCACAGGCCAACTCACACACAGACAGGATGATAAAACCAATAACTTTTGTTCATATGCTCCGCATATAAAAGTTAATAAAGCACTCAATGCAGAACAAACCTTTGAAAAATAGGGTTTCGGTTATACGATATCATGTATAGAGTAAATTGGTACAGAGTACTGAAGGTAAAAATTGCAATTAAATATTCAAGAAAGTTTAAGCATTGGAAATGTAGAGAAGCTGTATGCATAATTTTTTCATTAGATTTTCTTGACTCATTCAACATCTTTTGAGTCATTTATGAATTTGGTTCAAACATGCAACTTACTAGTTTTAAAATCAAATGAAATAGAAGAAACAGTATTAATCTGGCATTCAATGTTTATTATGAAAACTTTACGGGTGTCACGATCACAATGCTACATATATAGCAGAATGAAAAGCTTTAGAGACTCAAATCCTTTTAAATAAATTAACATTTTAACAAGCAACCGCGGATGTCTTAATAGAAGTCGTCCTCATCGTCATTCACTTTTTTACTGGTGGAATTCTTCACAACTTCTTGACTTTTATACATATCCGCAACCTGTGAAGACGATGTAGCATCTTCTATCTTCTTATCATCTCTTAATCTAACAAACCGGGGAAACCTCAAAGAAATACCCCGTTGTGGATCAGCCTGTTATTGAAAGAAAATAGGTTTACGAATTTCAGTACGTTTCAGGTCAAACCGAAGTTACAAAAACAGCAAGATTTTACGTGATGGTATTGAACTTTTTTAAGATTGATTCATTACCATTCCTTCAGCGGCAGTATGTACGGGCGAAAGGGATAGATCTGCGCATTTAACTTCCCACACCTGTACTGCATCAAACCAATGGTCAGGTGTCAATTGGGTGTTGAATCTGTAGTAGGGCTTGGGATTTTGAATAATGTTTGGCTTTAAGCTTTCCGTATGTTTTTGCAAATTTTCGTCCGAAAAGCCCGTTCCCAACTATTAAATTTTTGAAAAGAAGACATTATTAATAGAATAAGCAACCTTTCTGTAGTATACAGAGTTAGTAAAAATGCAGTGGCACACAAGTGTTCACATTTAAAAAATATTTTCTTAATACGAAAGTGATCAATAAGATTGAGGGTTACATTATATATTATTTTAATTCACTCAAATGCTACCAAACTACAGTACAATGTAAATTTACCCTTTATTGATTCCTCTAGAAATTCTTGCACTTCTTCCATACTTTCGGTGTCTACGCTGGTAGCAAAAACGAATTCCCCTACGACAGGTTGAAAATTTTCTCGTAGAAGATCCCGTCGCTTTATTAACGGCTCTTTAATAAGCGAACGACCATTAAGATAAATTAAGTCAAAAGCAAATAAGCACACTTGTACTTTGATTTCGGATTGATCAGCATCCTTAAAGCAACAAAAAAATTATTACTGTTAATTCTCACTTTCCCTGAACCAACATTAGTGAAAGTAATGTAATTGCTGCATAAACTATTAAGTTACAGCCTACAGCTCTTAATAAAATTATTATTACGGTAATAATAATATTATATAATAATATTACCTTTCGTTTTCTGGTTGATAAGACTTGGAAAGGGAGAATAGACTGTTTTTCAATATCCCATGCGACAGCCTCCGTGTCCAAAATGCACGATTTAACGTCACCCTGTACGCACTTGCTAAACCGAGATATTATGTCAGGATATTTTGATGTGTTGTTCTCTTGATTTCTGCTAAATATATTAATGCTACCATCTTCCAGCAGGTGAATCTAAAAGAATAAGCACTTTAGTATAAATATTTTAGAGTAATTTTGCATTTAATTTAATGCATATGTTCGTAGTACCTGTGCTCTTTCCCCGTCATATTTATATTCACAAGTAAATTTTATTCCGTCAAATCTTTCTAAGACATCAGTAACTCCTTTGGTAGGTTGTGCTAACATAGGTCTTGGCGGTATGCCTGGCGTAAGTTTACAATCTTCCTTTAGACTGTCAGTGCCTCCTTGCAGGAGAGCCTTAACCAGAATGTCATAGTTTGGACATTCACTGTCAAAATTAAGAAAATTTGTTTTAAATAAACTATGAAACTTAAGCTTTATAGAGAACGATTGTTGAAATGTTCACAAATTAGTAGTAATAATTGATTATGTTCTTTTGACCTAGCAGATAATTGTAATTGAATTCTGCTTTCACTATTCTACACTTTAAGGACTACTCTCGCAGTGAAGACATAATAATAATAATTAGTTTTACTGGAGCTTTGGCTAGTAAGAGTAATATAAATATCTTGTAGGACATGGGGGTTTTACATTCACAGTAAAACATTACGTTTTGATACTGAAATATACTATTTTCACAAAGCACAGACGAAGAGATATGACTAGTGACATCAAGACCATTCTGATAGGAGAATCTATCGTTCCTTCTATCCAGGACTTTATCATATCCAAATCACTAATTGTACATTTACGCCAAACCAGTGGAATAATAATGACAACGTTATTTTACGTGCTTACCAAAATGCTGATTTCACTTTATATGCCTCTCCTTCATATTGCGCTTTTAAGCTTTCAGCGGAAAGCTTTTTTCCACGATCGAGATATTTTGGAGGCCAAACGGAACGATCTTGGTCTGGAGGTGTCAAGAAGCATGCTTGTGAGATTGCTTGCAACAACGACTGTTCAGCCAATCCTATCCTTAATTTTCCTAGTAAAGACCTTGCAAGATATCTTGCTTCCGAATATTTGCAGGCTACCAGAAGTGACGTGATCATGCCGATTTTTTTGGCGTGACTCTAGGGAATATATAAATTTAGAAAACTGACGATGCTTTTAAACATTTTATATTGCTTTTGATGCAACATTCGACACACGTAAATTTTAAATCTTACAGAACTCCCGGTCATTCCAGCAACTTCTTTTAATTTATGAAAAACACTGAACACAGTCAGTGGTTGGGGCTGAAATAAAGTTTTTTGGGTGGATCTACTATTTTCAGCAACAATTCCAAGGTCACCTGCTTCTGCAGCGTCGGATTTTATTTTATCCAAGGATCGACCAGTCGCTTGCGCTATCGCTTTCATCACATTAGTTTCTGCCACGCCTAGTTCTACACCTAAAAAATGTGCAACGGTTAGTATAAAATAGTAAATATCTTACCTATAATTATCAAAAATTAGGTAAGAGTATGAGTAGGTGAAGGAAGGGTTAAGTCACGCTAGACTGACCTTCATATGCCGGGGCCAGTTTATTAAGACATAAATAAACACTTAACAGCATATCATCGGGAGACAATATCAATACCGACCGAAAATAATTCGATAATATTTCAATATTTTTAAGACGAGAACTGGTGGCCTCAATTGCTTCAAGAGTCTTTGCAAGTGCAAGATACGGTACACTATGAACAGAAGGTTTTCCCATAAACATATATCATATCCATATTCTGCACATAGTATTGTAATATTTGTAATGCAATAATGATAATAAAATATTAAAATAACTACGATACTATTCTGCTTACCGTTGATCTCTATCCCATGAAGCATCTTCAATGGGATCATATTTATTTTTTGCAGGATTATAGCTTGGAGTCCATCCTTTTGGCGGTGGTGGGGTAGGTTTCACTTCCTGAGTTGACCCATCTTTCTGTTTATCTTTAGAATTTTGGGTATTATCTTTTTTATTCGCATTATTTTCCTCCTTTATCTTACGGTTTGAAGATTTTTCTGGACTCGGACTTTTAGCCTTTTTGAACGAACTAGAGGAACCATTCTTGGTAATCTCTTTTTTTGGTGATGGTGACACGCTCTTTGTCTCGACTTCTTTTTTCGGTTCCTTAGTCTCAGATTTCTTTTTAGAAATTCGTTTCAGTTCTTCTTTCTTTGGTTCCTTAGTCTCCGATTTCTTCTTTGAAATTGGCTTCAGTTCTTCTTTTTCCTCGTTCTTCTCATCTTCACTACTGGAGTCTTCAATAACGATTCGTCTACGTTGTTTTTTTGTCTCAGGTTTTTTTGCTTTCTTTGAACTCGTCTGCTCCTCCTCTTCAGAAGATGTAGACTTAGATCGTCTCTTTCTACCCGATGTCTCCACGGATGCTTCCATCTTCTCATCACTGGCTATATCATCGCTAGTTTCATCAATAATCTTTTCTTTCTTCTTTACAGGTGATTCTTTCTTCGGAGTCGTAGTATTCGATTCCGTGGCACTTGCTCCTCTCGTGAAAAATTGTCCGATTTTTGTTTGCTGTAAATTACCCCCTCCGCCGTCTTTTCCATTTTTAGTTTTCATTTTTGGAATTTGTTTTCCTTTACTTTTTGTCAATAATGGTACATCAATAGAGAAGTGACGAAATAAAATATTATGTAGTTTATTTTTATCGTTTAAGATTGTCCGAGTCTGAAATCCCTGAGAAAAGCTCCAACTTGCTGAGTAGTTTATGCCTCTTTTAAACAAGAATTTTGTTGTAAAACTTTTCCCGATAAAATTGTCAGGTGTCACTCGTGTTCTTGCTGGTAATTCTAGCATAACATGGAATAAAAACGACAAATGTTTTATCAAAATATTTAATATTGACCGTCAAAATCAGCACGTTGACCGCATACATTTTGAGCGCACTTCTCATCATGCATTATTATATGCCATTAGTTTGATACGGTTAAATTACTCACCCTTAATTATTTGACAGAATGTACCATACCCTGAAATCATTCATACGGTTAAATTACTCACCCTTAATTATTTGACAGATTGTACCATACCCCGAAATCCCCTTCAGCATCAACTCAGATTGAAGATTGTACTTGACTATTATTTATCTGTTGACTGTATGCTATCTGCAAGCAGCCCGAATCCCGAACCCTTTTGTTCTATACTAGTAATGGCTACATGCCCATTGACACTTAATAATTTTTATAATTATTTTAATTTTATAAAAAACCTAGCCAAGAATTGGAGAACATCAGATACTGACTTGACTTACTGGACAAAAGCCAAAAAAAATCCAACAATACAAAGGATTAAACTCCCAAAACATACTTCTGTCAACATGTGTTCCCGCTGGAGTTGGCGCTGTTGAAAACATACTTGATGGTCACAATCACTATAGG
Organism: Callyntrura guangdongensis; assembly: GCA_027744295.1. Classification (NCBI taxonomy): domain Eukaryota; kingdom Metazoa; phylum Arthropoda; class Collembola; order Entomobryomorpha; family Paronellidae; genus Callyntrura; species Callyntrura guangdongensis. The sequence continues at coordinate 9,298 of JAHZNB010005377.1, forward strand.
CTGGTGGCTAGCTGGGGAAAACACCAACATCACTGTCACTGTCGTCGCTCAGAAAACAAAGCCAGCGGATCCACACTGTGGATTCTACAGTCATAGACGAAGGCAACACTTCATGTCTAAATGTTTTCTTCGTTGTTTCTCGCATGCGATTTGTCGTTTCATGTGAAATTTTGATTTTGATTCTACATTTTTCTCGCGTTATACTCGATTATCTAAATTAAATTTGCCCCATCCCATGCATTAAGGTGTTTTAGTGTTCTTTCATGTAAATACCTACTTATTTACTAATGACAATTTAATTTGTAATTCAATTTTAAGTGAGTATTATATGCGTCCATTTGTTACATGTTACATTTTTTACTACACAGTTAAATTATTTTTAAATCTGTGGGCTTTGAAACGTCAAATGTGACAAATTTGAATGATTAATTATATTGTTTTGGGTTTTGGTGTTCCGTAATGTAATGGAGCAGTGATGTTTCTCATCATCAGAAAAAATGCGTTATTATTGTCTCATCTCATCTATTTAAAATGACAATGACATATAACCTTTAAAGTTTGAACAGTTGAATCACAGTCTATTTATTGTTAGTATGTATCGATGAACTCTTAACTGACCAAGAACCCTGTGCTCTATACCCGACCTTCTTTTGCCAAGTTTGCCAAACAAACACGTGAAGGTCGTTTAAAAGAAAGAGACCTTCGAGCCGAGAGCCTGTATCTTACCTAGTACACCAACAAAGAGTTACACACTTGCACACTAACTATTTTAAACGTGAAGAAAGTCGACAAAACACCTACAAGGTTGTTGCTCGTTCAAACATGTTTGTCATCTATTACAAAACCTTCTTTTCACGATGTCCGTCCTTGTAGATCTTCTGGTACCCGAAGGGTCTAGTTTAAAATTCATTGTCTGATTAGCAGGGTAAATCCAAGAGTTCATGTAACCCTAGTCTAACCCAAGGATATATATTTATCCAACCCTTTTCGGGAATGTACAAGGAGACTGTAAAGGGCAAGTTTACCCTGATGTTCAGATAAAGTGTATTATGATCATGATCACCATCGGTTCTTCTTGCTTATCATGATTAGTTATTGGTAAAGATTATAACTACAACACTCAAATTTTTGATCCATTAGCCATTCTCCATTACACGGTTCTCTTTACAAAAAAATTGCATCCATTTTTTTCGGCCACTTTGTGGAGAAAAAAACTTGTGGTTCTAAGAGAAAGACGGTGACTAACTTAATTAAAAACATACGCTACCGTGTTATGACTAACTTTGTTTAATTGATTTATCTGATAAAAGGTAAAACTTAAATATACATTCGCACAGATGAACATCATTCATTATCTATGCAAACCTAAGCGATGCCTACATATGTGCGTGCTCTTTCGTTGGTAGCAAATTAGATTCATGAATTTAATCTAAAATTAGATTTACTTTGTCGTATCTATCGGATTAGATAAAATGTAAAGTATTGTTTAGATAATATAACGTATTTTGCATTCCTCGTCTAGTTAAGAGTCACATAAAGTGCAAGTACATTGTGTTTGGAAATAATTAGCAAGGATATTCATACTGTTTTTGCTACTGAGACTGAAACGATTTGATTCGAAGGATTTTCATTGTAACAGCCTTGGACGCTAACTTTGATTTACAGAATTTTACTCACAATCAGTTGGTTCTCATAATAGTATGAGTTTCTGGTTTGAATTTAAAGTGCGATAGTGATGCCAGAAGCCAATGAAACATCAAACGACAACTTAATGCATGAGGAATGAGGAATATTTACTCACAATCAGTTGGTTCTCATAATAGTATGAGTTTCTGGTTTGAATTTAAAGTGCGATAGTGATGCCAGAAGCCAATGAAACATCAAACGACAACTTAATGCATGAGGAAAGAGGAATAAGAGTTAACAGTAAGTGTAACATTCATATTATCTAGTACTTTCGATGCGTAAAAAGAAATATGTAACTTTAACTAGGTATATGCCGCATCTTTGGTTTTCATTATCTGTGGCAAATGTAGCACGACTGCTAAATCAATATCAAATTTCCTTTTATATTTAGTTTTGTATATGCCGATGATGGCTTGAAATTTTCAGTTAATATTTTGTTGTTCGTAAATAAAATAATTTTAGTTCAATCAGTAATGCAGACGAGGTCAAGACAGGTATGTAATTAGATGGGTTCAAGACAAAGTATTGTTTCTGTGAACCACTTCCCATTTTTTCAAAATAAAAATTCATGAGTCATGGTGCAGGGATTACCAATTAGGCAGTAGCATCCTTCATTAGTAAACCGTACGTTAAGAGTAGTGTAAAGTGTAAACCGAAGTAGGAACGTATGGTAATTTACAATTAGCAAGCTTTTCTTTTAGAATATAAGCTAGGCAGTCAATATTTATGTACAACTACATATAATCAGAGGTGAAAAAAACAGCAATGAGATTTATCATTGTCTCAAGACGCCCCATTACAAATAAAAAGATGCTTTAGAATCCGAAGTCAGGTAAATAACACCTAACATCCGTTGATAGTTTATTGTTTGTTTCTTGTCAACACCGATAATGACTCAGATGTGATGTTCTTTGTCCTAAAAAATTTGAATAGCTTCAGCC
>JAHZNB010005378.1:0-15036 GCA_027744295.1 Callyntrura guangdongensis
GAGGAAAATGGGAAATACTCTGACGGGAAAGATATTGGACTGGAATGACTTTTGTGGCAATTTTCTTCCTTATGGTAGTATTCTGTGCTGGTGCGCTCATGTAAAGAGAGAAAGAGTGAGGAAACCAAACCAAAACCACCGATATCTGTTCTCTAGCAGCGACCTTCCCAGTTAAAACGAACGCAGCTCCGTTACACGGATTCACACAATTTTTCCCTCTCCTCTTTGGAGACTCTCCTTCGTCGCTCTCTTTCTCTCTTTCGTTCAACCAGGTTAAAACTCAAAGTTTATGTAAAATTTTACCTACTCTCTTATAGAGATGCTTTAGAAGCCTTGGATTTTTTTTTCTCTCTCTCAAACTTTGGTGACTTGCTCTACGACTGGTGCCACTGATGCTTGGCCAAGCATTTCTTCTACTGCAGAAGCAGTTGAAGGAAGGAATGATATAATGACTTTGGCTCATGGTTCATTCTATTGTTCCAGTGATGTTCTACTCGTCATCATCATCATCACCGTCATAGCTCCCCTTACACTCCAGAGAATATTATAGAAGAATTTTTTGATGACAAGAGAAAGGGGAGAGGGTGCTAGCTGGCAAGAGAGAGAGAGAGAGAGAGAAAGATGAAATAATGGATGTGTAGAAAGGATCAAGTATTCCTGGGAACACATCACCCACTGCCACCACCACCAACAACGTTGTGGTGAAAGCAACAAAGGAAAAAAACGAAAAGGCTGCTTTCACATAAAATTATTACATCACCAATATGCCGTCATCGTCGTCACTGCAACTGCTACTGATGTTTTAAAAATATATACAAGGTAATCACGAGCAAAAGCAACAGAACAGCAGCATAAAACCTTTTTTTGGAGCAAAGTAGATAAAAAATAAAAGTTGGGTAGGTTACTTTAATACCACGGCTGCGGAGGCTGTCAGTGGCATTACCATGGGTAGATTTTTTTAGACGATTAAGGCAATTTTTGTTGTGGCTGTTGTTGGCTTAGCTGTGCATGGCCTGTCGATTCTTCTCTCTCTTTCTCTCTCGGTCTCCCCCTTTCTCTTAGTGAATCCATACAATAGTAGCACATATGCATATTATACCATCCCCGAGTTTGGAATGTTGATGACAAAGAGGACAGACAGGAGAAAGGAGGAGGGAGAAATGTAAAGAGGCATATAATTTTTTGAGACGGTTTTTTGGGATGCATGTGTGTTTTGACATGGCGTGGGGTTTTTGTAGGCAAGGAAGCTTAAGAGCATGCATCGGGATTTTGAATTAGAAGAAGAGTTATTTCAGCTCGCTTCTTTTTTTGCTGGAAGCGTTTTATGTAAAAAAAAAAACTGGGAATATGAAAAAAGGAAAAGAAAAATGTACATGTTGTAGAGAGGGTATGTGTGTGTGTGTGTGTGTAAGTACGTAGATGAAAGAAAGAAAAACTGGTGAATTTGCTGTGCTTGCTTTTGCTCGTTTCGGTTGAGTGAGAATGTTGATGATGAGAATGGTGGGGCAGAAGAGAAGAATGGAGACGACGTGCACAACATTCACAGGGAGGGAAAGAATGAGTCCGCGTGTATGGGTAAGTGTGTGTGTGTGGAGGTGTACAAAAGTAACTACACAGGAAAGAGCAGGCACGACGACTACTATGACGACAAGTGTACCAAAGACAAGGGAGAGAAAGGGAGCATGAAAGAGAGCGAGAGAAGAAAGAGGAGCCCTTATTCCGAGAAATTCCTAATGTTCCTGGAGAAGGAGCCAGGGAAAAAAAGTGAAGCAACTCGTCGTGTGATGTTGACGATGATGATGGCCATGTTCATGGTACATCCAGGCACACACACGCAGGCAGACATAGACAGACAAATAGGAACAAGAACAGCACCAAAACTTTTCTTTTTTGCTCCTTTTCTCTGGAATGCGAGCAGATCGGGAAAATGTTACCAGGAAACCGGTAACCTATAGCCACTGTATTTACAAGAATATTTTTTTGGAACTTTTTTCTTTCGGAAAATATGTTAGTGGTAATAACAAATATATTTTCCCTTTGGAGAAAGTTTCTCGGGGAAGAATTTTCTTGTTTGGTGTAACACACATAATGCATAGAGTCGAAACAGTGATGCCTACGTATACAGAGAGAGAGAGAGAGAGAGAAGCACATAAAAAGCATGCCAAAGTAGAAGCAAGTTTTCTTCCTCAAAACCAGTTTCTCCACGGCTGGGCCACTTTAGAGTACGCTCCATCTCTTGCTTTCAGCATTCTTGTATTACTATGTATATATGCATGTTTTTCTCTTCCTTTCCCTTATTGCCATTCTTTCTCTTTTCCAGTTTCACAACACACATACTGGAATGAACCAGCAACCCAGGAACAGCAGGGTACCAACAACCCAAAAAGAACCAAACTTGTATACATGCCTGTCTATTATGTAAAAAAATCTCTATACATACATGTCTGGATACTCGGAATCATGGTCTTCATCGTAATTCTCATCGTCATCATCATCATCATCATCATTCTTTTTTCATCCAGCCAACATCCCAGAGAAAGGAAAGCACTGAAAGGAAGTCAAAAAGAATACCAAGAAGACGATAGCCAGATACACGTTTTCCCAGACATGAATACCCCCACACAGTCTCTCTCTCTCTCTCGCTCACACACATTTTCCTAGAAATACAGCGCCCCACCAACTTTATATACTTCTTTGCCGTTACTTTGAAAAAAAAACTTTCTTCCTTGTAGCATATAAGGTTCTCCATTTTTTCTTTTCTCTTTTCAATTTCTTTGCTACCCGCACCAGTACTACAGCTCCCGTTAAAACTGCCGCTGCTGCTGTTCTGTTGCTTGCTTAAAGAAACATCCTCCTCATCCGGACGGATTTTCCTTTCTTTTCCCGATGACGATGACTCTCTCAGCTCACATGTTCCTTCTCTTTCTCAGTCTGCACTGAATATTCTACCAGGAGGCAACTGCCCCACCAACAACGCGCACACCGCACTCATTTACCCTAAATTTGCAGTAAACAGGCGGAAAACTAAATTAAAACTAAAATTTCCATCAAGTAGGTAGTTATCCTACATCTCCTCCTCCTCCGTATTATTTCTCATCACGAGTTTACCTTTCCGGACACGAGTAAAACGCACTTCCCAAAAACAACAGGCCTTCACAGGGAAACCCGAATTTTTGTACTCCACTTGAGTGTGTCTGTTTGCGTGCGTAATGTGTCTATATGTGTGTGCGTAGAGAAGCAGTTCATAAATCATATACCCCCGCGACCGCGTTGTTGCAGCATTAGCACAAGGAATCGAAGCAGTAAATAGACTCACCATGGTGGTGTGTATACTTTTTTTTAGGCAGAGGAAATACTCACTTTTTTCGTGTAGTCGCAACATCATACACTGCGGTACACGTAAAGGTAATACACTCGGCAAGTAATCAGAGACAGTAACCGCGATATGGAAACCGTAATATAAATCACGTCACCAACCGATCATTTGCGCATATTATTGGAGAGAGAAAGAGGATATATACTTGTTTCCCTGTTTATTTTTCTCTCTCTCTCTCTCTCTGTGACTGCATTTTTTTGGGAAATCTTATTAGCAAACGCGGGTAAGTGTGGGTTGTGCGAGTGTGCATGTGGATGTTATTATTTTATTATTATTATTTGTACGGGTACTCTCTTACCACAACCGTCGCCACCATGGCTGCTCTCTTTGGACGGTTGTCTGGTGCTGTTTGATTTATTATTGCGACTTGCCTTCTTACTTTTTTTTAGACGGGGTTCCTTTTTTGGTATTTTCTTTTACTGTCCATTCTTCAGTCTTTATGGAATGGTAGTACACGCTGGTACACACACACACAGAGGCATATATAGATACACGTGTACCTGGCCGATAAACTGATACAATATTTTTCCTTGTCATCGTCATCATCATGATATTGTCGTCATATCCCGCCTTTGCTTTCCTCTGGCCATTATTCTTCCTCCCACAATCGACGCAGTCATCCGCAAATCGTATAAGCTCTCAAAAGGGAATGATACTTAGTTTTGGCCGTTTTACCATCTTTAGTCGAGACTCTGGGATTTGAAAGCTACAAAGGAAAAAAAGGTACACGGTACAAGACAGAGGATATAGTGTATGGAGGGGATTTGCAATCAAAGTTGCAGGTTTAGAAAGAAGTCGAAGGAGAAAAGCGAGAGAGAGAGAGAGGTTTGACAAGAAAATGCATGGCAACGCACAAGTGTCCCAAGTCCCAACAACAAAACTAATCACTACTGCATATACAAGAGTTGATCAATTTTTGGGGTGAGGTAGGCAAAAAGCAGATATTTCTGTTGTGGCTTGATTTACATTTACAAGTTTCTTCACACGCTAGCTTGCACTCACTCTCTCACAATGGGAGAGAGTAAAAGTTGGCTGTGAGCTTGCCATGTACGTACAACAAGGACAGAAATAATGAAATCAGCCAAATAATTTACTTGTAGTATTAAAGTTGCGAGGCAGAATTGCTTTCTCAAGTTTTCTCTTCAGTTCATCCAAAAATGGGGTCACTCGTAAGAAAACGTAAAAATACATTAGATATGGCCATATTCATAAAACTGGATTAATTACCCGAAAGTTTAGCAGAGCGCTGTAAATTTTACCGTTATCAACGGGACATATTTAACGAATGACCTCGCATCCATCGTTGAATAGGTATCGAAAACATGATTTGTTGCTTTTCCCAGATATTTCATGCCCCCGGACAGACAGACGCTTCATGTATTTTCCTAAAGTAGCTTAACCCACCATATGTACTTCATAACGGGACTCGTTTCACGGTATCTTCTCGTACGCGTCGTACACGCAACCACACAACCGTATCGTTAACGTTCCGTGTGTGGTGATGATGACCGTGTTGGTAGTCGCTTTAACAGTGTACGAACTCCTCTCCTGTAACTGACTCTGCAAAGAGTGAAACGAATTACGTAACAAAATATATTTATATCTTCGGCTATTGGGTACACAACAACAACAACAACAACTGACTCGCCGTTTATCGCCGGCAGCTCTCTAGCAGCACTGCCACCACTTTACGACTGCTAATACAATATTCTCGTCTGTCCAATTTCATCAAGCTCCACCAGTCATGAAGAAACTGAGCCGGAGTAACCTTCTCCTGGTCGTTGGTGTACACACTTTTGTTTCTCCAGCAGCATCTTTCTCTTTTAGACTCAAAGCTCTCCTTCTCGGCTGTCTTTGAGTGAGTACACCGGAGAGGGTAACATTGAATGAGCGAAGACGAATTTTTTTGAAAGAAAAAAAAAACGGGGAAAAGATGAATTAAGTGTCAAATTGCTGCTGTGTTGTCATTTGTTATTATTGTTGTTATTGTTGCCTCTGGTCCATTTCCATTATTTAAGGAGGAAACATAATAAAGCTGATGTGAATGTGTGTGTGTTTGTGTGTGCGCATCTACTAATGTAACATTTCTCTCATTTTTTGTTACAATGTGTGAGCATGTGTGCGTGCGAATATTTTTTTTCCTTTCATCTTTATTTTCCTGAAAACAAGCGGAATTGAGCAATTTTTCTTGTTTTTTTTTCTCTTTTCCATTTTGTTTGCCTTCTTTTATTTTTCAAGTAGCGTAATAATAATATTTTACAGTTGTAAGCACACGAAGAAAGCACTAACATATTTTCTCTCTCGTCTCTCTCTCTCCCTCTCTCCCATTCTCATTCTTAGAATTATCCTCCTCGCCGGGCAAATTACATGTTATGGGCTCTCCGTGGGAAAAAACTGTATACATTCCGTTTCAGCGGAGGGAAGAGAGAAAAGTCGTCGTTTCCCGAGCAAAGTTCAATTCCAGTTCAATACCATGCTCGGCACATTAATCACACACGGGATCATTTTCATTTTTCGTCGTCATTACATTAGATACTTGCTTCCAACCCACGGCACACTATTTACCATTTGTCAGGGAACCTGCTGGAAAAACGTAAATAAGTACAAAAGTATAAATTTCGTAGCAAATCTAAAGAAACGGGAAAAACGTGCGAAATGGGAAGGAAAGTGAGAAGAAGAAAATCAACCAGTTCTTTACAGAGACGGAAGGAGGGAGTAAAAGAAAATTTGAAACTGATACAGAGAATTGCAGTAGCAGAAACGAGAGCGTGTAGCTCGTCACCATAAATTGGAAGTAGCAGGCGTAAATAGACTTATAGAGAGGCTGGGGGAAGGGGGAATGAGGGAAACGGAAGCAAATTGAAGATGCAATAAAATAAATAAATAAAAAAAGGAACGAGATACATGGAGAAAGAGAGATAGATGGAGAGATGGGCAGAGAAAGAGAGAGAGAGAGAATCAAGAAGATAGAGAGAGGGAACGAATGGTAACATCATCAACACTACAGTACACACACAATTTTGTTTTGCTCTAGAGCTATAGCAGACAGACATGATCGTATATCACAGCAAATCGTGGCAATGAATCACGACTGGGACGACGACAAGGACACTTTTTCTTTTTGACGACGACCGTCATGATCTCGGCTGCTGCTGTTGCTGCGGATAAAAGACTAAGCAAAATGGAATTTGGTGCGATATGGCGATAGGAATAACAATACCAAAAATATTGTAACGTGTTTGGAAAACGCGTTCAGAGAGTGGTATTACAGCTAGGATTTCAAGAGAACTGCCTGTCCTGCTTCATGTCCTGTTTCAGGGGATGGGTGTCGTTGTGGTTGCTGTACTTGTTGTTCCTGTTGTGAAGGAAATCATGTGTCGTTCTGGTAACCATAACAATTGGCTGGATTTCTTGTAAAAAAATGGAAACGTGCTACATTTATTTATACCATCCCACAGTAGACTAAAATAATGTTTGAATGGTATTCTTGAGTTTGGTACTATAACAACGACCACAATAATGACAGAAATAGATACATTTTCCTCCGGTCATGTCCAATCCCCTCTAATGTCACCAAAGAAACATGCGTGGACAGTCAGCTACTCTTCGCCCCTTCTCTTGTGCGTTGTCCTGTCTAGCTCTCCCGTGTGGTATTGGGTATCCGGGAGCTGTACCTTTTTGACTGGTGTGTTAAGAATAGTATTTGGCAAAAGAAGGAGAGAGAAATAATGGACGTTGTGCAATGACTTGACGTGTGCACCAGCGGAAAATAAAAAAGAGTGCGGGGTTGAAGAGAGAAAGCGCAGAATAATTCTGTACATTTGGGAAGCTTAAAGATTTATACGTGTCCAGACGAGAGTGTTGTGTGTCCAGTTCAGTACGTTCAGGAGCTGGAATACTCCCTGACTCGATGAGTAAAGGAGAGAGGGAGAGAATTTGTGAGAGGAAAGAGAACAAACTCTTTCTACACCAAACAGTTATTTCCTCTCTTGTGAAGTATTCCATTCTGGTATTTATATATCAATGCCCGCACACAAAAGCCGAAGGTTAAGGAGAAAATAAAAGCTGGAAAGTAAGAAAATCTCTTTCTTGATGTCTCTTATCTCAGGTTAAAATCTACCCGACTTGAACATCAACCTTTATATCAGCCATCGAAACAGTTGGTGAGGTCCTTGGTACAGCAATCGTCATCGTCACCGTCGTCACTGCTGCATCGGCTAAAGGGTGTCCGGTAAATTTAGCACATCATTTTAAATGAAGGGTAGTAGTAGTAGAAAGATACACGATTTGGTCTAGAATTTTTAAAAGATTTATTCCTTTTCTTACCAACAATTGACACGAGGGGAAAATATTTACGGATGATTTTGAACTCGTTGAAGGGACACATTAATTTTACAAATTCAAATTCTCTAAATCTCATGATGAGCATAAATAACTTAAACATTTTTATTTTTATTTTATGTGCTACGTTTACCGGACACTCTTTACCTTTACAACCACTGCGTCTCATACAAAGACGACAACAACAGAAATAATAAAAGAAGAAAATATAAGAATTTATAAATCTATTTAGGTATATCCAAATTTTTCCGCGTTTTCTTTGTTCTTGCTTGCTTGCCAAGTTGGATTCCTTTTCCGCGTGAAAGGTGGTGGTAATGACGGAGAGAAAAGAGAAGAAGAAAGTAACTTCTGAAAAACAAGCCCTAGAACTCAGAAGCAGACGAAGGGAGGATAAAGCAGGAAGGGAAATTCCGGGATAGCTTAATAGAACAATATATTGCAGGGAAAGAGCAAAGGGGAAAGGGAAACACGTTAAACCCAAAAAAGGACAAGTGAGCGTACAATCAGTAGTCCGAAAAAAGGCGAGGATGATGACGGTAGGAGGCCGTCATACACAAAAAGTAAAACAGTGAAAGTCAGAGAAAATGTAAACAAACGAACAAACGAGAGCGGGAGAGAGGGAATAAGACATAGATACTCCTTCTCTCACACAACGATAAACGAAGAATAACCTTGTTTTTAAGTGCTAAAAGTAGTAAAGTCGAGGAAAACAAAAAGAGAAAAGTAATATCAGCATAAAGTAGAATAATAGGGAAAGTCATAGAGAAAAGTGGTTTATGGACACACGAGAAGAAAAACCAGGAGGGTTGGAGAGAAGAGCAACCAAGAGAAAATAATAAAGTTGTGTAAGGGTATGTGTTGTTCCTGTTTCGCTGCTGCTGTTGTGGCTTCTCTCTCCACTCAAGTTGATAACAATATGATGTGCGTATTTCTCCGACAATAACACAACAGCAACGACTACAACGGTCGTCACCAACAAAAGGAAAAAGCGATGAAAAAAGAGTAACAAAAGTAACTGGGAAGAAAGGTTATGTGTTTGACTGTGGACCCTTAAGCTGGGTAATATATCCGACATCTCACACACAATCAGATACGAAAAAAGTGGTGAGAGAGAGAAACGTAGACAAAGAAAAGTGTCCATTGTCGACTTGGTCCAAAAAAAGGAAAAGTCAACTGAACGTGGTCGTGTGTGGAAGTGTGTGTATTTTTTGCATTTGTACGTTGCTACTGTTTTGTTACCATTACTTGGAAATACGACGTCTTTAAAAGCAGTACAGGAGCAGAGATTCGCTGGAGAAGCTGGCCGAAGAGCTTTAGTTAACTGGCAAAGAGAGAGAGAGAGAGAGAGAGAACTAGCAAGTGAAAGTGTGGTAGACTGAATTTTTTGACAGAACGCCGATATTTTTGGTTGGGTTTGTGTCTTCTCCAGAACACACTCTCTCTCTTTTTCCTTTCCTCCAGTTTGTTTCCTTTCCTGTAAATACCAGGGTATCCCCATGGCCAGAGTCACAGTTGGCACGGAAGCTTGCTCAGGGCAGGTTGTCGGTGGAAGTGAGTGTATCAAGAAAAAAAATCAGGTTGTTTATTTGTAAACGTCGTTTTCTCTCATCCTTATTCACCTTTTATACAGTGGTGTTGTTATTATTGTGAAAGACCGTGATCAAGAAACATTTTTTTTAAATTGCCACATAACAGGAGCTGCAGATATTAAAAAATAAATTAAATTATTATTAGTAAACCCAGCTCGGTATTTTACGAGTGAGTTAGGAGATTCTTGGGATACTTTTTTTTCGGGGAACAGGGACAATCTAGGGGAAAACGTGTGTCATCACAAGTTTCCCGTCCAGCCAAAGTTAAATGCCAGTGTCAAAAAAAGACTAACGAACAAACAAAATAGCCATACACAAAAGACTCACGCATTTTCTCATATAAAGTCGACCAGAGTGTGTATGCAGAACATTTTATTATCTCTTGGTTTTCTTTGTTTGTGTGTACGTGCATTCCAAGTCAGTTTTTATTACTCATCTGCCAAGGCCAGGCCTAGAGCCCGGTCAAAAGAGTAAAGACAGTAGGGAGAAAGCCAGAAAGAAACATACACACAGAGAGAAAAGAATCAGTTTTCATTTGTCATTCTCCTTTTCCCCGACTTATTCCGTTTTCCCGTGGTAGTGTTGCCATCTAATCACGTTGGAAACCAAAAACTCTTTCCCAACAACCACCAAGATTACCCCACAGATCATCCTTCTTATTTTCCCAAAAAGCGCAATCAAACAACAGTCTCGGCGAGAAAGAAAGAAAACAAAAGCAAGACAGAGAAACATAAATAAAGCAACAAGAAACTCTCTCGTAGAAAATTCAAAATTCCCTACACATCGAAAGAGACAGCGCAAGAGACGGTCGCGTAGACACATACAAAAACACTTTTTTCCCAGTACTATTTTAATTACTGCCAATAATTGCCCCCTGTGTTGACAAATCACTACTGCTATTGCGACACAATACTCCTTTTCTTCTTGTTATTCTTCTTTCCCCAATCCTCATTGTCTCCAACTCGAGCTCCTTTTCCTTGTCGTCATCCTTCGTTGACTTTATTATTGCTATAAAAATATTAGCGAAAGAACAAACAGTCCTTTCTTACCCACCGCCCCAGTCGCATTTTCTCCATCAACCGAAAACGCATTCACAAAAACGTTGGCAACAGCCAGCAACAGTGCTACAAAATATATTGCTGTCTGCCACATTAACGTAAAAAAAATAAACACGTTTCTCTTTCATCATCAGCATAAATTTGACTACAATTTCTCTTTGTTGTGTTGTCTCATTTACGGCACTCTGAGCGTGAAACTTTTCTCTTTTTGTTGGATATTGTATGTGTGTCTGTCTTGCATTTTGTTGCCCGGGGGAAATAGAGACGTTTTCCTGAGGGTATCTGTCCGACTCAACCATCACATCACTTTGTCTCTATACTACTACTCCTCTTCGTTTCCTTCCTTCCCGTCCGGTTTTTTACACTGTTCCAGTGACACGCTGCTGGGAGACACAAAAGTATCATAAAATAAAACAGTAAGTCTGGTTACTCCTTCCTTGATTTATTGACAGTTTTATTCTTTACGCTAACATTTCACAACAGACTCGTTGTTGGCCGCATAAGGACCACTACACCCAGTGCAAAGTGCATACGACACCCAAAACTCTCGGAATCCAGTAAAAAAAATCCACAGAGGGTAATTGAAACATTAATTAGTATTTTGTTACCACTCTAATTACTCTTCATAATACGTCATCGCTGTAACAAACCGAGACACTACACACAACTCTGTCTTTTCCAAGAACACCAGTCGAGTGGCCCAGGGAAAGGAAGAGACAACAAGCCTTACTTGCGTGTTTTCATCACACTACTATAGCACGGGCGTTGTTACTCACCGTCAAACTGTCCGCCAACAATCTTTTTAGAACGCTGCACCACTTCTTCCTTGAGCATTTGTTACAACATGGTTGAAATACAGCGTATCTTTGTATCTATATCCTTGTAAAGGTAAAAAAAAAACTGAAAAAAAAACAAAACAAAATTGATACAACATCAACGCCACAACTTTTTCTCTCTGTCAACAACAGCAAGAAAAAAAGTTGTTTCATAACAGCAACCTATCATCCTATTTTGCTGCTTTTTTCCGCCCGCAGAAAAAAATGAATAGCATCAAAGCCATCGAAAAAAAATGTAAAAGGGTCACTTTTGATATAACACAAACGTAGCTTATCTGTCCTGCGCTCTCTTTCCTACCGTGTATAAAAAAGCAGATGCAAAACTCCTGTTGATAAACAAAGTGAGGATCATTAGTAGTAATTAATTACGTAAAAACAGAAGAAAAAACTGCTGACGCTTGTCTTTGTAACGTTTCATCAAACGAGGGAAACTCCCTGAAAAAAACACGCAACTTGAAGTAAACTATGATAATTACTCTTCCTAATTAAATACCATTAATAATAATTACAATTAAAAGTTACAACAATCCGCTCTTTTGTACGCCATCCTTTCAGTTTGATAAATTAGCATAAACAGAGAAACTACGAGCACCTTTATATGAGGGTACTCTTTTTCATTTCGCATTCCTAATGAGCTCTAGAATGTTGATGTAAATACACTGTTACCTAGCCAACCACCCGGGTGTACTCATCAAAAAGGTAAAAATATTATTACTTCTACAGAGAAACAAGAAAAAAAACCGAAAGATAGCTATAACACTACTATACTTGCATTTCTCTCCGCCTATTTACTACTCGTTGCGCGAGACAACGCGAATTTGAACCCATAGTCTGACACAGTTAATAGGATTGTCATAAACTCTCACTCATTTTCCTAGTCGGTACAAATCAAACACTTATGTATATAAATAATTAATAGGAACAAAAAAAATCGGAGGGTGCAACAAAAACAGTAATATTCTCAGCCAACAAGAGATAATATTGTACTTTAGGGTGACAAGCAAAGCCATCAGAGGGAAAGGCAATTGTTGGTAATGGTATGCCAGTATTAATATTACAACGCTTGAAGCTATTGAAATTGTTGCCAGTGGGGAGATAAAGGAACACAAATTATTATAGTCCTTCTCCGTGGAGTATTTTGGAGGTAAACAGTGAAAATTCTAAGGTATATTACCAGCCATTTTTTTAGGTGTACGCCCTAACAAAGTATACTATTACGGTAATCATAATTGTCAAGGTGGTTTATTGTTGTAACTGTAATTGTAAAAGAAATAAGCGCATTGTAATTTGTAATTAAAATTGTTGTGTAAAACGGTTTTTGTATAAGCGAGATATATTTAAGAGTGATTTAGTCCAGCCAGCCAAAAAAAATTAAGTAAGGAAAGGTTCATAAAAGAGGGGAAAAATTAGTTGTGGGAAATGGTGATAGAGCTGAGGACTGAATAGAAAGATAAATTGTATGTAATGTACGGTTTGTTGTAATAATGTAATCTTGTAAGACGACAACTATACCAGTGTTAAGCGGACAAGAAAGAAAAACAAACAAAATCAGGTTTAGTAATCTTGTAAGTTGTTTTAAGCGGCTCTTTATTGGAAACAGCAGCATCTGCACCATACCAGGTGGTGATCAGTATTTACACCGTTGTTCGGGGTACTGCTGATTGAAAAAGTTTTCACAACAGAAACAGGTGGAGAGAGAGGTAGAAGAAGAAAAAAGAAGAAAAAGAAAAGGAATTAAAATGACAAAATTTTTGTCCCGTCGACTTTTTACCTGTTTCCTCTGCTGTGGAAACTGTCCCCATCTTATTCACCCCACGACGCAAAAACAGGGCATTTTGAAAAACAAGCGGGATCATTACCATCACAATCACCATTATCATCGAAGTGGGGTCGGGGGTGGAGGGCACATTTGGCGGAAAACGGTGGTATTTGGTATATTCGTTTTCACCCTCTACTTTGCTCTTCTCAGCTTTGTATCTTTTTTGGCCGTGTCTAATCACCGAATGGTCATCTCTGCCCCGACAAGTAGCAGATCGGGAGTGGGTGAACATCATCATAATTACCATCATGGAAGTAACATCTTTAAGGTAAGAGTGAGTACTTTGTTTACGTTTGTACTTTTTTCTTGAAGAGTATCCCAGAAAATTAAAGTTGTAGGGAAGGCTGGTTGCGGGATCAGTGTCACCATAGCGGGGGAAGGTGAGACTCAATAAGACTCGAGATGATTTTTTTTTGTCTTTCCCAATTCATAAACAAAATCTGTCATCTGTCACTTTCACAACTGCTTTCTCTTCGAGCTGGCAACTGGAAAAAGACAAAATGCCCAGAAAATTCTTAATCTACTGCAAAATCAGCAAAACTAATTGGGAAAGAGGTGTTCTCGCATAAATTTCTCGCGTGACGTCTTCTCTCTTTCCGCCTGTAAAACTCTGGCACGTCTCTGTTCATGATTATAATATTTAATGATGCTGATAGACCCAGAGCTTGAGCATAAAGGTGTGGTTTGTGCAGCCACTAATCCCAAATGACGGAGAGTAGGTAAATTTTCGTCGAAAGTGTCTTTCACATGACATTTTACATCCCAACGGTAAATACCTTATAATCTGGAGAAAGTGACTCCCATTTGAATACAGGTTTCACATGCACAGAATATGGGGAGTTTTGAGACAAAGTCGCGGCAGTGCATTATGCTATTCTCATCGCTCATTTAAGCCAGGCTTCTTTACAATGCGTCTGACATCCTTCCAAAAACAATGAGTAGTACCAACGGAGAAAGCATTTCTGGAGAAAGTACTTTCACAAAAAATACTTTTCTAAATGGTTCGTCTTACGCAATTCCTTCCGCATATATACCTATAATCCCAGCATTTGTGGTAGCGACGGCGGCAATTTTTGTTACCATTCCATACAATCGTACTGATTATTTGGAAAGAAGAAAGAAAAAAAGTACAGTGAAAGTATGAATGACACTTTCACTTTTTCCTTTTCTATTCTTTCGTTTACAAAAGCGTGTGTATGTTCAAAAACCTTTGTTGTGTTGATGCAACACCACTCAACCTGCCTGTCATTCCCGAAATCCTTTACCGCCAGCAATAGAAGTATGAGCAAAGGGTCTGGGTAGTAGTTGGCAAATCAATTATGTACTTCCGTTGCGTAACCCGAGAAAAGAAACAACACTCGTGGTACTCCATAAAGGTCCATATAGACGCTTTCACAATCATTCTCACAACCACAACAGCAGACTGCACGCAACAAAAAAGGGAAATGATGAGAGGTTGATAATGATGAATGCAAATAGACACTAATACTGCTGTACCATAACCCTCTTTTACATGCCAGGCTACTTAAGAAACATAGGCAGACAGACAGAGAGATACAGCGAAAAACACAAGCCGACCGCGTGTGTGACTGTTCTTTTGTGTTAAAGTGAAAGTTAATTACACACACTTTTCCTGACACTTTTTCCCACCGCTGGAACACACAACATGACAACGCCATCACCACCACAGTGTGGAATGTTTTAAAGACCTAAATACTTTTCTAATTAATGCTGGTCTCTGTTTACCAATTTTAGCGGCATGCGGATGAATAGTTTGAAAAGTGAATATAATTCGCGCCCTTTTCCAAATCAAAATTACCGTATAATTTGGAAAGTTTTCTGGTTGTAGTTTTTTGAATATTTACAATTAATCGCAACATAATACAAAACGAGAAAGTTAAATATTACTCGAAAAAAAACTTTTCCCGTGGGTTCTCACAATACCCCAAATGAGACCATCTTTCTCTCGGAAGACCATGCCCAAGCATTGCCAAGGTAGGCATTTATGGTATACCCA
>JAHZNB010005379.1:0-12485 GCA_027744295.1 Callyntrura guangdongensis
AGAGCAACAGCAAAACGCATACTCTCATGTACATACACAGTGCATAATAAGTGTCTATCTTCCTTCTAGGAACACCGCAAAATACGTAGTTGATGCGCATGATATGTACGCAAGCACGGCAGAGAGAGAAAAAAGGACAAAAATTTAAAAGAGACACAACATGCCTGCCACATTCCTGCTAAAATGCACATATCCTCATAACCACGCTTTGAGAAACTATTTTTGCGGAAAGAAATCTCTAAAATGGAAAAGTAAATCCAAGTCAAAAGAAAATAAGGTCTCCCAGAAGAGGAAGAGAATTTTTTTTGGACACTGAAGGGTTTTTTTGGACGTTCACATGCACGGCAAATTGCGCACGGAAAGTTGCTAGCACGATAGAGAGATAGGGAAAAAAGTACAAAAGAACAGCAGACACCACCAATCTCTCTGTCCTTCAGTCATCTTTTTGAGCCCTCGGCTTTCACGTGTTTGTCGGTTCCACCAATTTGCTGTATGTGCACTTCCAGATAAAAAACATTTTTTGTGGTGCCCGGTTGGGTTGTTGTTGTTGTGTATGTGAGAGGTGTGTGTGTCTCTCTCCCTCTATTTGTACTGCATATTATAATGTACGTTCATTCAAACTCTCGCCATAGAGCACACCCTTTTACCCAAGTGCAAATTCGAAAAGCAAAAATTTACCCAAGAAACTTGTACTATCTTTTTGACATACATTTTTGCTATCTCTCTCCTTCCCTGAGAAAGTTACCAAGATGATGAGTCTCCGGCTTCTACAAATAAATGCATACCGACGCAGTATTATACGCATAATAATAACACAGTACATTTCGTTGCTTAACTTTCTTTCAGCTGGGAGAGACCTACATGCATGATTTTCCCTCAAGGAATAGCGACGAGATGTGCTTTTCTCCTGGCTTTTAGCTCTTCTGGTTTATATGTATATCCTCGTACTCTCGACGATAATGGTGATGACTATGGCAATACAGCGTTTTGTCCGTGACTGTTTAGGTTTGAGAACAAAGCGGCAAAAGAACGACATGCCTGCTATACACACACACACTAATATTATGGCAATCTCACGATATATTACAACAAAGAACAAACCATGAGCGATGAATTTTGCAACGGTGAATGAATTTATATTGCTAGAGTGCCGGTATGACGCTTATGCGTTTCTCTCTAACGACTTCTTGTTTGTTGCTGTTTAGAAAGAATATATACATAAGTTGGCGAAAACAAGCCCCACATAAAGACACGAGTGCTATATAGCTATATGGAATTGATAGTTATGTTTGAAATTATTCCGGGCATTTGCCTGAAGTGTAGGTATGATATAGGGAGCAAGTAAGGGGGAACTTCCCCCGGTTTGAGATATAAAGTCGGCACATTTACTGGTAACAATCGTGGTACACTATTATGAAGACAGGAGAACTGCATATTGTATTATGTATAGAATTGTATTGCAACATTTCGCGGTGAATGTCCTATTGTATCTGAGAATTTACAGATATCTGCAGCTAAGTTGGGAATAACGTAGTTCTTGGAAAGGGAAAAAGGCTTAGTAACTCATCTCACGTACTTTTAATATTTCATATTCCTGAGGCGAGCAAACGGATGAATCTCTTCTGATTTCTCCTGTGATAGTAGCAGAGCCACCAGAGCGACCAGAAGACGTGAAGAAGTTGTTGGCTGGGACTGCTACTACGGCTGCTCCACCATTATCAGAGGTGGTAGGTGATGATGCTGGTGCGGCGGCTGCTGAAGCTGAAGATCTAGCTTGCCCATCCAAATTCAAAACAGAATCCAAGTCCACTTCAGAATCCAGTAGATGCGCGTCCAATTTTTTCCTTTTGGAAGCAGGATTGTACCGCTCGTCGTCTAGCATCACCGATGGTAGGTCCTCACTTTCTCTATCAATAAACTCATCTTCAAAAGTATCCTCCACCGAGGATTCGTGCTTTCGTTGTTTCTGGCGTTGGCTATTTTTTGTTGACGGGGCAGAATCTCGATTATATTTTTCACCGTTACTCTTTTTTCGCTTATTGCCCATCTTATTGTTGGTAGCACTTTTATAGCTGTTTCGGACTCGGGCGTTTGCTTCTTCCATATCAACATTAGTCTCTTCGAAATCATTGGCAGAGGCTTCATCCTCATCATCGTCATCATCCTCCGGTATTTCCTTGTCCATATTGTAGTAATCAAAGGAACCCTCAACCACGTCCGAGTCATACTCTGAAAAAATAAACAAGAGAAAAAACTATTGAATAACTTGCAAAAATCGTGCTCACACAACAACTCTCACACCATCCCCACTACAAGTCATGACTGAAGACATGAATAAGTGTCGTGGTCTCTTACACACTGTGCTTGGTAGAACAACGCGTACAAAAATAAAAGCTTCATTCTCACGCAAGCCATGTAACTTACTCTCGTCTCAGATTGCACTTTAATCAGCCACGCCACTCAGCGTAGTCGCGTTAAATTCCCTCTGCGACGGTTTCAGATTTTTCATGTCGCTAAAACATGTCAACCTCTCACACCACATTTTTTTGCCGGGTATGTAATACGTCTGTTTAACCATTACAAGTTATCTTAATTGGACAAAGCATCGGCTGCCAGAAGAAAAGGCAAAAATACCCGATTTGTACAAAGACCTCGCCGCTGTCCAAGGCAAGTCATGAGGTATTACAAGAATTCCACAAAAAATTCGGCTTCTCCTTTGAGAAAACGTACACCAAAAGTATGCGTGTCTCCACACTTGGATAGACTATATCGCTGCTTCTCATAAGGTATAATAATAACAACCCTTTTTACTCTCCGCCGCATTTGACGATGATGATACCCTAAAAATCCAGCACAGAAAAAATGTAGTGGACTGATAACGTCCCGGTCTCCCCACGCATGGATATCCCGATAAGAGAGTCTTTACGCTCTCCGAGTCGACTTAGACACTACTACTGGCTTGTTTATCATCAAGATTTTTTTGTGTTGCTGTAGTTGAAGGAGTTACGTGTCATTTTTTATTCGTTAAATTAAGTACTACTGCTGTGGTACTGCGATCACCACCTCTTATTTCCAGCTAAATTGTCGATGAAGACATTGCCAAAAAATCTAATGAAGGTGTGCAGCAGCTAGCAAATTCGTGGCATGTCTCTATCTCTGTGGTCTCTACTGTAGTATATTATTGCCCCGGTCACTCGAATGGAAATAAACAGGGTGGAACGCCCTTAAATAAGAAAATTTTTCTTTGATTGCGCCCTCCTATTTCGACAATGGTGTGTGTGATACTTCCCTTCTCTCCGTTCCTTTGGGTTTATTTCTAACAAAATGGTTGCTGGCAGTGATGGGCATGTATGTATATAGGTAGATATTGTTGCGCGTTGCTCTGTAATGGAAAAATTTTGTGCTGGATATTAGAGACAGAGTACAGCGTATATTTTCAGGATTCTAAAAATAAAAAGTCTGAAAGCGCTCTTTGCACACCAAGTATTTTAATAACCCTTACGTGTGTGTAAGTACTATTATATTCTCACGATAGAATGGTTGCAAAAAATGCAAACCTACAAATTATCCAGCGTCGAGAAATGCAGTCATTACACTTTTGGTAAACGATGTTATTAGATTTAAATATAGGTTAGAACGGACATGAAACAGAAGTGTGCAATTTCCGCAAAGTTTAAGTTCCACAGAGCCAAAGTTCAACTTTACTTGGTAAAGCCCAGCCAACTGCCAAGGGAAATTACAATACCTTGTAATATTACGTACCCCTGTAAGTAGTAGAATGTTGGTTGGTTCTTTCTCGCAGTTTGTAAACAGTAGTACAACATATTATGCAAGATTATCATGTCGTGCCTGCATGTCTGCTGGTGGTGTGTGTGTGTGTGTGTGTTTGCTCGTGTAAATGTCTCTCCGTCGTAGGCGTGATAATATGGCGGTAGTAGCAGGAGCGCCTAAATTTACTCTTATTCAACTAAGCTTGTAATATTATTTGTTTTAATAATGATGCAGCAAAAAATAAGGAAATTTAATAACGTAGATTTTCATAATGTTCGAAAATGGTGAAAGAAAAGTTTCAGAACCAAATGTACATGCACGCTGCACATAGTTTTTTACTCTTCATGAAAAATTCCAGAAACGTTTTTGTCCTTGTTTTGCACGACTAGTTTCGGAAAAAAAACTTTTTATACACTTTTTTCCTTCCACTATTTTTAGGACTTTTCCCCTTCCTGCTAACTTGTTTGGCATTATTGGCAAATGGCGTTGGAGCGCGTATATTTATGTAGGCATCAAAGTGATCTTTTTTTCCTATAATGGGCTTGCTTGGGTGGGACACAAAAAATGTACATTGGTAATATTACAGTATTATGCAGAGACATAAAAAAGATCATTCCAATCGAAGGCCCTTTTATATGGACACATCATATTATAAAATAAGATGATTATCTGTCTTTGGTTTGCAATTTGTGCCCTTCTTTCTATATGTTTTACAATATGCTTTCCCAAAGCTATGAAAATGACACAGAAACGAAGTCATTGGAAAATATCTTGCGCGCTAAAGCTCGTTCCACTCGTGACTCGACATTTGCTGTTACATAAAGTAGGTACGCTCTGTCTGAGCCGCTCTTTCCCATCGTCGTCAGGCTTAAGAGCACGACACGGTACAAACAGCAAGCAGAATGTTCCTAAAGATCGTCTTCATCCTTGTCCTAAAATTATAATACCTTCCAGAATTTGATTCTCCACTTTCCCTAATACTTACGGGCAAAAAATGCTAAAAGATGCCTAAAGTGTCTGGAGTCATCTGCATGAACATTTCTAAGGAAAATAGTACATTCAACCTCCACACAATATAATAATGCACCTATAACATTCTCTACTCTGGGGTGTCTGTTGCGTCGTTTGGAAGTGGGTCCTTTACACAAAAGAATGACGGTAAACAATGGGGACACAAGAGATACGTGGAACGTAACTAGAGTAAATTGCGACATAAATGACGCACACAATAACAAATTTGAGCAATATGAAGGACAATGTAGCGTGATCTGGTACGCATCGTTAGCCGGGGCAGAATTCACATGAAATCATGAACTTTAATTTTTACGAGAATTAACAGATAATTAATCATTGAAATGATGAGAAATTCACATTTCACGCATACGAATTTTGTTGCCAATTTAAATTATACTGTCAGAGTTTCACCAGGTATTTCATACGAACGTCAAGTGCTTAAGATAGTACTTTATCAAAATGTACTCGCGTTGGCCCAGGTGCTAATAATGTTCAACTCTATAAAGTTGAATCCTCCGCCTACTGTCCATCTGCGTGAAGAATCCCACCAGCCTTTGTCACAAAAGTTTACACGCATCGAAAATATCCATTGTTATATAATCGCAGCATAATTACCCCATATTTTGGTTCGGTTTCTCACATCCACGCAAATTTCTTTTGTCTACTATCGTGTGGTTCTAGTTTCCGCACCCCCACACATACACCCAAAGCGCAATATGACACAAAAGGATAAAAACATACAAATTACAGTCAGCAACTGTAATACTGAATTTTAATTAATAATCCCAGTAAAACTTATCTTGCAAAAACAAACTGGCTATATCCTCGTAACATTACTACTCCTAGCTGACACACTAACGTCACAAGTCTAATCCAATAGAAGAGCATAAAGGCTCCCAAAAGTCTACTCCACCATCTTCTTGAACTGATGATGTTTTCCCATTCCAGAAAGTACGCATTCTTGGTCTGTTATACATTCCTCCCTATTACCATTCCGTGACCCATAATAATGCAACAACGGCACCAGTCGTCTTTGTAAAACCATTCATACGTCTACTTACACATCCACCCTTAGGTACCTCAATGGTGTTGTGGCAGAGGGTCTTTGTTTGCTGATGCCTTCATAGTGGCAAGATAATGCTACAAATAATAACAAATTCCCCTCCTGCTGTAGCCGCCACTGCTGCTGCTGGAAAGCTTTTTTTCCATCTTCATACCTTCCCCGTCGCCTTACCGTCATCTTGTTTATGTGCAAACATATGCACGTTACGTATTCCGTGTGTGGAAAAACATGAGAAAAAATATGTTCCACCTGAATACATAAATCCGGTTAAGCAAGAATTGCAAAAAGGCGGAGGAGCCGAGGAAGAGGAAGGAAAGTATCTATCAATCCGTCCTCTCTACCTTTTTACTCACTTAAGCAGATGTAGGGAAAAAAAGTAAAAGGCTAAAGTAAACGCGGCTGCTGGCTTGCCTGTTTCGTCGTCTTGATGTATTGGTACTTGGCATTGTAATGTTTTATGTATGTGTATTGCTTTCTAACCCGCTGCTGCCACTACTCCTACTCTTGCTTTTTTTCTGTTGCTTTCATGCAAGTACACATCCTCTCTGCGACGGACTTGTGCAAATTCTCCTAAATTTAATACGTGATGCGAGGTTTATACCTTTATAGGAATAATGGAAGATCGAATTGGGGTAGAGGTGCTCGTGAAAATAAGATAATGTTTTTGGGAGCCGCCATAAAGGCACGTTTTAAAGTACGTGTATTTATGAATTTTATAGTTTAGTATAACAGCTTTCTCTTCTGGTACATGAAACGATCTTGTCGTTAGCAGTGTCTATTGAGACTCTGTATTATGTATATCTACTCATTTTCGTGCACACGTCGACGTCTACTACTATTACTACCACCACCACCACTACGTACCCTTATTCTCCTAGACATGATATAGGCTACATTTACAAATGAACGAAGCAAAAAGCACGTCGGTTTTTTTGGCTATCACAAAAGACCATTTCAATTTTATTTCCACTTTTTCATACAACTCGGAATGGACCTGGAGTTGGAATACGGGGTATTATGCCGTGCAATCTTCCTTTTTATATTGCGCCATTCTCTGTCGTAACAAAACTCACCAACCGGATGGACGCATACTTTATTTTGGGGAATATATATTGTGGGTGTCTGTGTGCTGTTACTTCATTGCTGTTCTGAGGGAAAGTGGAAGCGTGAATGCATGCATAATCATTTATGAGGACTTTTCTCCCCAAAATTGCTTTCCTTACTAGCCCAAGCCGCACACACAGACACACACAACACTACAAAATATGACAATATATCCTAAAATTATTACCGAAATAAATTTTTTCATGACTTTTTACTTAACTGCCATTTCTTATGCGCGTATAAGTATGAAGGAGACGCGCCTGTTTGCTGACTTGACTTTTTTTCCTAGAACAATCAAAAAGAAACTTGTTTCAATTCTATAATTCAGTAAATAACAGGAAACGACAGGGATGAGATTTTCAAGAGTGATGTACATTTATTTTTCATGAATTATAAATGTTCTGAAACCGGGGCAAACATTATTTATTCTACCTTCAATGAAAATTCAGTTTGCTGTATTGCTTCTTTTCTCACATTCGTTACATTACTATTGCTTACCTACGGATTATTATGTTTGACGGTATGACGTACATTGCTGAGCAAGCAAGTGTTTGTACACACAAAGAACCTCGCAAAATATGGATGACACACAAATAACCTGCTAGACTGATCCTCTCCTACTGATCGAATTATTAAAAAATACACAGAGAAACAAGTACCAACAGAGAACGTGCTTGTTGAAAATAAATTTTTGAAAATCATTTGATCTGATCCTTTTCGTGATTTGCGGAAAGTGTTCCTACCAAATTTGAGTGACTTTGATGTACCTATGTGGTTGGTTATGCAAAATAGATGACAGATGATTGTTAGCGTAACATTATAATATTGTTAGTTGTAGTAAAGTAGTTACAGGCTATAAACCTACCGTGATGAGTTCCGGCCTTAGTGCGTGATCCACTTTTAGATGAGTGACTTTTGTGAAAGCAACCATTGGAGTGGTCAACTGCTAACCGAGAATTTAGGAGACAGGCTGTTCTGTGTAGTTCACAATGACTGGAGTATCGTCTTCCGTCCGTGCCACAAATCCCTTTTCGTCTGTCCTTACATTCTTTTATACATATACACTCTGGAGCGTCGTCAGAGCCTCTTCTGCATTCCCGTCCGTGTCCACAATACCACCCTTTGCAAACATCGAATTCGTCTAGAAAAATCATAATAAATAGTTAAATAGTAATTAACGAACTGTTTTAATTTAAATGCTAACAAATTACTACGATGTCAAATTATTTAAGGTTATTTTTTACATAATAATATATTACCTGATTTTGAAACAAAAGAGTGGTCAGGTTCTGGTCCTGCAACCTGGTTGGACGATTCGTGTGGATGATGATGCCTCGGGCTCCTCTGTAAGACATATACATATACACTCTGGAGCGTCGTCAGAGCCTCTTCTGCATTCCCGTCCGTGTCCACAATACCACCCTTTGCAAACATCGAATTCGTCTAGAAAAATCATAATAAACAGTTAAATTGTAATTAACGAACTGTTTTAATTTAAATAATCACAAATTACTACGGTGTCACATTATTTAAGGTTATTTTTAACATAATATATTACCTGATTTTGAAACAAAAGAGTGGTCAGGTTCTGGTCCTGCAACCTGGTTGGACGATTCGTGTGGATGATGATGCCTCGGGCTCCTCTGTAAGACAAAGCAACCAAAACAGAGAAAATGATTAATAGTTAAACAAAAGAAAGTTTTAAGTGTTTCCCATTGTAATTCTTAAAACTACTTAAAATTCGTCGAGAAAGTTTTTTTTGTTTTTTTAATCGTACATTCCTAAAAGTTTTGCAGTCTTTTGAATTTCCATTTTGTTGGTTTATTACGTGGGTGAGGACTCTGATGGAAAAGTGTGATAAAAGATGTCAGTCAACTGAAAGCTCCCACTTTAACTATTAACCGTCTCTCGTAACCGGCTACAAGATACATTATATAGATATCCTGCTGTATTCACGTTTTTTTAAGGAAACGTTAAATTTACATCAGTATGGCACGTATCTGCCTTTTATGTGTGCATAAAATGTAGTCAATTTCAAAGATTCCTTTTTATTACAATCACGCATAAATATAACCGTGGTGGGTGATGTTGCCCCTCACCGTGTGAGATATTTTACGTGAGTAGGTATATAAATATATCTATCTCTACATTCATTCAACAAAAGGCACGGGGAGGCTTATTTAATCACATTTCCTCTTGCGTGACTACATTCAACATCCAAACGCGAACTGACAGCAATGGAAGTAAAAAGCCAGTGGAACATAAAAGAAGAAAGGATGGTATCATTATTGAATAAAGCACTGGAAAAATCCTTATTTTAAATACACTGACTTCTCTTTCTCCTCTTCTCCTCAGCCAGTTCTCCATTTTAGGGGCCAAATGCGAGACGAACGAGTACAGAGGCAATGTTTTGATTTATGAACACTAATCTTACCATATCGCCCAATTTATTTTTCATGCTCAATTTCCTCCGAGGAGTATTTTACTTTTTTCTCGGTGCATATACTACCATTGCATACATGTATATAGTTATACGTATACGTGTTAATACTTTCTTACTTTCTCCGTTTGCATATTATTAATACAGTTTTCCCTCTTGTCTCATTATCAATTCTCTGAAACTGTATCACAAGCAGGGTTTCTGCTGCTGCTGGAGAAACTTGTCAGTTTTCGTGGGATAGTCACATAAATGGAATGTAATGTGGCATGGCAAGCGTGCTTTTTTATGAAATAGACATGCGTCAAAATGGGTAAGATGAAACATTGCCCTATTTCTGCCAGCAAAGAATCTCGATGGCACGTAAAATACTAAATACAGATGCTTAGATTTCATTCAAATTAGTGCATTTCACGAGATATGAAAAGCAGCAACAAGATCAAAATGAATGGGGCTGCATACAGTAAGTGAAAGCAAATATGGGTGTTCAGTAATGTGGCAACACTTATGAATGGAAAGATGTAGGTCTCATTAAATTTGCTCATGTAATGATGTGGGCATATAAGCACTATATGCACATCGTTGTAAACTTGATACAAGTCGTCACGATAATAATATTATATGTATTTTATTGCGCTTTACTCTGGTAGTTATGGGATGGTAGTAAAAACTGAGTTTATGTGTACTATAAGCACAATTTTTCACTTGCATAGACACACAGCTACGAAGCGTAATGTCCCCACAGTAAATTCAATCAAAGCTATTTACTATGCAAAAGATAACTCTAAGCGAGAGATAGGCTCTACTTCCCCCGGCGAGAGAAAAATAGTTTTATTGCTTTTCGGCTTCCCACTGGTTTTTAGGTTTAATCTTGATACCAGAATAATATACAACTATAAGACAAACCTTACTAGAGAGAAAGAGAGAGAGAGAGGGATTGAATTGACTTTTTTATGCTAGTTTGATAGTGGCACAAATTAAAATTCCCGTAACGTTATTCATTGTCTGATGAATCGTCTGTGATTCAAACGATTGCCTCCGATCCCACACACTACAAAAAAACGTTCAATGAGATAGCATGAAAACAAGTGCATGTTCAAACAAAACACTACAGGCTCTTTATAGACAGGGAGAAAGCAAGCGGGAGTAAGAGAGGGAAAGCAAAGGTAGGTAAATTATTACAATGTTTCGAGACAATGACAAATCTCCAGGGATGCTTTGGTGGTTTTTGCGTATGTAAACGATGTGAATAAACTAATTCCATGCATTATTCACCTGAAGCAAATCAAGGCAGACAAGACATGAACGAGCACATACGGCTTTAAGCCACAGAGACAGAGAGGCACTTGATATTCACCACCACTTGAGCATGCAAAACATATTGCACCACTGTTGGTAGAATATAGGGGAAAGGCAGCGAGGGACTAATATAATGAAGAAGTGGCGGTGTTTGTAGTTGTGGTGAAAGTGGTAGTGTGCCATGTGAGGTGGCTGGAAATAATATGTATTATTGCATTGCAATAATATCGCGTGCTTATACTCAGGTACACACACACACACTTATCTATACAATACGATAAGAGAAGAAATTCTCGCCTGCCCGTCTGTCTGCATGAAACGGAGTAGAAAAGTTAACAAGGAAATCAGGTCAAAGCTCGGAGTGAACTGTGAGTCCCCAGGGAGAAACGATACCCTCGGTAGCTTTGGCGTTGGTGGTTGCACGGTAGTTAGACAGAATCTTCCCACATATTAGGCCACCAAAGCAAAGAATAATATAATGTACGCGTCAGTTCATTCAACAGAGTCCCTACTACTTTCTCAGGGATATCAGTAGTACAAAAACGCAATCAGATGGAAATTATTCAGAAAAGACAGCAGAAGTAGCAGCAGTACAATGCCAGCAACAAAACATCATCAGAAAAAAATTCGTGTGCATGGGCGCTTCTGTTGTCAATGAATGTACGAACCGGGAGTATAATATACAGACACGTATACGCAGCAGACAAAACGAAAGAGAGAAACAAGAGAAAAGAAAAAAGTGGCGGGACCGACTAGAGAGTATTGAATATTTATGGGAATAGGTTTGACATCTCCAAGTGGATATTTGACTGGAAAGTATGTTACAGGCAGGAGTATTACTCCCTTGAAGGAAATATCAAAGGATTTCGGGCTGTAGTTGGTGGGCAGTATAATGATGGCGCGAAAGCGTATTAAAAGTAGATACATAATCTATTTATACATATATCTAACCACCAACGCACAATATAGATATAAGAGTACCCAATTATGTACACGATTTTTTTCTTTTCTTTTTTTCATTCTCTTCCCTACTCCAACTCGAACTGATCTATGAATGCAGTATCATCATTTCTCTTTCCCAAAATCTCTTGTTCTTTCTTCTTGGACTTGAGGAGAAGATGTATGGCCCTTACAAAGACGATACGATCTGGAGGCCTTAATATGTACTCACTCTGTCCCGATAAAAATAATGTGTCCCCTCAACTGTCTGAAATTTGCAAAATACAGCAAATAAATTGATGTATTATAGTTGTAATACGATTTCTCAGTATGCCTATATAAGTTTATTAGCAACGAGCACAGAGCCTTTGCAGTAGTACTTCCCACTTCCGCGTCTCCTTATACAACCTTCCCCCTTACCACATAACGGCATAACTCTGGCAGTAACTCACAATCACCAGCAGTTATACATTATCAGCGGATACTTTTGGCTTTGCATTCTTTTTAAAAGTAGTTCGTTCGAGAAGAAAAAGAGTAGGTGTATATAAATTTGCGTTCGAGAAAATACATTTAGGCTCGCCTGCCAAACGATTCAGCCAGTCTTTGGAAGTATAAAATATGCAAGCACGGTAACGTCAAGTACTTCAAAATAGAAGAGGTCGTTGAGTCGTTGTTTTAAAATGTCATACTAAAAAGATCATTCGGAGTCATCAAACACACAGGAAATATGACAACCTTTCCTACAGAGTATTGAAAAGTCGTCAAAGGATTCGTTTGACAAGATATTTAACAGAGGCACACAATGCTCACATTACGTACCTAGATTTAGGAATCACGGAAACACTAACAATGTTTGGG
>JAHZNB010005380.1:0-11897 GCA_027744295.1 Callyntrura guangdongensis
TTTCATCTACGGTTCGGTTTCTCCACTTTCTGTCGTTATACAAATATTTTGGAACTAACAATTTATGTATATTATTAATAGATGTGTATTAGTATAGTAAATCCGTAAGGACTCCTTTTAAATACAATCAATTTGCCCTCCTTCGCTTAAACTCATTTAGTACAATGTTTGCGAAATTAACAGAAGAAAGAAATATACTTTATACGTATATAGTACGATTGTACTTGCAAATACAACGTTCATGTATCGTAATTAAATAATTTAGATTTCAGTATCTTATGTAAGTGTGATATAAACTCTACGCATGTACCTATGCATACAATATAATACATTAAAAATTGTTCATTTTAATTTTTACACGTATATTACAACATTAAAGATTTCCATTCAGATAAAAATTAATCATTACTTCAATATATATAAAGTGACTGCGGATGACGTTCCCGAACGATCTTATAAAATAATTAAAGAAAACTAAATCTTACATTGTATTATAATAACTAACGTTAGCGTTATCTCACTTCTTCTTTTTTCTCATCTTCCTTCTCTTCAAGATCATTTCATAAAGGACTTCCACCCCGTCATCTAAGCCTTCACCTGAAATGGAAATAAGCACAATTATAAATAAATACTTCTGCCCACCTTATAACATAACACACAAAATGGCATGTCGACAACATACAAAATAGTTTAAGCTAAGATAAGAATGTACCTGTTATTGCACACGCTGGCTGAACATGGTAAAGCGTGTTATGTAAGGTTTCCTTAAGTTGCAGCATGGATTCAATTTCGTGCGGTTCTTTAGACCCAGGGAGGTCTTGTTTATTTGCAAGTAGAAGTAGGGGTACTCCCAAATTGTCGTGAGATTTAACGGTTCTTATAAAAAGTAAATTTTCATTTTAGTCTGGACAGTAATTTCTGCATCACATACTTGTAGGTATGTATGCACATTGGACAAACTAAATTGTAGAAAATGGCAAAGTTCGCAGGTTCAACATGACGTTTTTGCTGTAATTATTTGTCCTGATAAGAATATCGCGTGTATTTAAAAGCTCGACAACAATTAACAATATTTTATTCCACTTTGTAATCCTGTTATTTATTTGGCATTTTTTGTAATTATTATTAAATAAAAAACTATCAGAAGAGATATTGGTACGGTAAAGTACGAGATCATTGCTGCGTCGTAGTATAATATTTGTAGCTATAATCGTACGATAAATGCTGTCAATTGAATGAGGTGAAAACAACTTGCGCCATACTTTTGACATCTTCGTTAACCGCGTAGCCAAAAGAAATAGGCCTACATAATTAAGATATTCAGACAAAATTATAATCAGGTCACAACAATTATTATTATTATTATACGCTGTCACTTGTCATTTGCAATTAACATTTAACAAACCTGCTCTTGCTCTTATTGCAGTGCACTTTGTCGCTTGTGACTTTGACTGTATGGTTGATGTATGAGGCAAGAGAGAGAGAGAGAGAGAGAGAGAGAGAGAGAGAGAGGAATGCACAATGCAAGAGAGAGAGAGAGAGAGAGAGAGAGAGAGAGAGAGAGAGGAATGCACAATGCACGTCCGTACGTAGGGTGCAAATCTAGCGAACACAGTAATTACTTTCAGGCAACCCGTATAAGACTTCTTAGCTATTACTTGCATATGTGCTTGTTTATTTTTCTGTCCTAATTCTTCATGAATTTTTTTTTTGCTAAAGCAGAAGCCAAATTGTCTTAATAGCAACAAAGAACACCGTGAACGTTAAACCGATTAATGTTATACTTACAAATGCATAAAAGTTTATAAACACCGTGATTGTTTTAAATTACTCATGCATTATTTTTCAATCCTCGACTACAACAGACAAGTTGGCATAATAAAAAATATTACCAGGCACGTTTTATCATTAATTTGTGTAGTGATGCAAATTTTACAGACAAAACTGTTCCCGGTACAATGAAAAGTTGACTACTTGCATAACGTATATTAGGTATATTTAGATGAACATACTGGCCCTTTTTCAAACTGGGATTGTATTTACCAAGTCAGTTTTTAAAAACATTAAAAAATGAAGTGTATTCATTCTCTATTTAGTAACAAATGTAATCCATTTACATTTACTTCTGTCAAAAATACACGTATGCACTTCCTTTCCTTTTCCTTACGTGTTTATGCGAGGTGCGCCATTTAGTAGACAAATTGCGAAAACTGACTTGCCGTGATTTCACTCGTTTTGTACACAAATGATATGATATTTGTACAACATGCTAGTTTTGAAAGAACTATAATTTGCAGTGAATTGTGACGTCTTAAATGTCTACGGTATGAGGGTAACATTATCACGAACTAGTCGACTGCTGCAGGTTTCCGTGCATTCGCAAGACGACACTTCCATTCATTTGTTAAGAAACACCGCAGTTGCAGGTGGATCTAATTTTATATTTCAAATGCATCTGTGCATTTTTATTCTTGGTTGAAAACTTTCATCGTAAACTCTAAATCACAAGTATATAACAAGGTCGGGCCCAGGTTCAGCGTTGTTTTATGATTTGGTGTTCAATGTACTTTTACATGGATAGAAGTCGTATCTGGGTGAATAAGTATTAAGTTACCTCGTTGTGACTCTGTTTGTTCTGCTCGGTAAGAACTCTTGAATAATGGGATTATAGATGAAAGCGTTAACAAACAGATTAGTTTGACCGCTTTGGTCACAGCATTATTCCCAGAAAAAACTGCTTGAATGAGACATGCCATCATTTCATTTGTAGCATGCTTTGTAAAGGCAGCCTATTGCTTTGTCCGCTATTGAATCCTAAAGCGATGCGCCATGGTTTGTCACAAAAATCTCTTTTTTGTTAAATTGATGCGTGGCGCATGGATTGCAAAACTGTCAGTTGAAACAGCGTACCCATCATTTCATTTAAGCCAACATCGGCATGCAAATACTTACTTGTCCTCCTACGTCCCAGCATATGAATGGGATGCCTTTCGATTTGCCTTTTGTGCCTTTTATTCGTTCGCAATTGAAACCTATCGTTGGAACCTGTGAAGACAATAAAAACAAATTTATTATTTTAAAAACCCTGCAATCTCTGCATGTAGCTTACATATGGATTCACGCAGTTTTACATTTACCAAATGTATCATTCGTCGTACAACATCGTATTAAGTACATCGGGTACATGTATTTTTTACGTGTTTAGTATACAACCGAATAACTTAACGAAAGGGAAATCATCAAAACAAAGTGGCACACATACCGTATTTAAATAGGAATCCAACTTAAGTCTATATAAAGCTGTCGTCTTCCCTGCTGAATCGAGGCCCACCATCACGACATGATACGGACTCTGTTGACAAAAAATAAACAATTCACCATCCATTACTTGCTGGGCTAGTTTTTAAAAAACATGATTCTATTCTTAAATGGCACCGTAAATAATGCAAACATTCATACACAGTTAATAAAAAGTATTGCGTTGCTGGTCCGGAAATAATCACAAAATGAAAGACTATCATCATCATCATCACCAGCGCTAATATCTCACTGTAGGGTGAGTGCATACATCAAGGCACGACATATATAATATATAACTCATTTAACTATAACCGTTAACGATAATTATGTAGTAATATCATTTACAACATTTTTATTCTTTACAAGACAGGGCTACATTCATAGTTTTAAAAATGTGTCTAACATTTTGATACCACAAAGGATTCGTGTCGTTTTCTCTGTATAAGAATAATTTAAAAAATATACACACTTTTGTATCTGAACTTTTACTTCTCGTTTCTCATGAATATGAATGCCTCTCATGTTGTCTTGTTATAGTAATCATTGTGTTTTAATGATATGTATGCGCATATTTTAGGATTTCATATCAATATCAGCTCGCTTGTTCCTTTTAAAACATAATGTAGAATCTCATGCTTGTCTACTTTCATTTAGATGGAATGATGGAAAGGACATTTAAGGGGAGCTCAATGAACACATTGTACGCTATTTTAGAGATGACAGAAAATTAATGCTTGCAAGATTATTTTATTTTAGCCCATCATTGTCATGTAGCATCTTTCTAATCATTTTCTACAACATGAAAGTCTGAAGCCCCTTTCAACCATTGAATGACGAAACTTTACCCCTTCCTGATGTGGTAAAGTAGCGATACAGTGAAAATAACCCTCTATCATAAAGCGCGATTTTTCATGATAGCATGAAGATGATGTTACAGATGCCAAAATAAGATACGTATTCCACTCTATCACGTCATAAAAATCACCACATTCCCTTTCAGATATGATCGATGAGGTGTCGTTGTTGATTCTGAAGGATATCGTCGACAACGGCCATCATTGTTGTGTACTGTATTATTTAATAGTAAGTCGTATCATACATGGTGAACATAGGTCATCCCGAATACTTTTTTCAGTTAATGACTACATCCTTAAGGAAATTTAAAATTAAAATTACTACCCATGTGTAACCGTATACACATTGTATCAAAACCAACAAAGCAAATCTACATGACATGCTTAGTGCACACCACGCATTATTCAGCATTACAGCTGCTGTAATAAAAACACCTGCATCCCACCATGATTTAAAAAACTGTGTACCTTTCAAATGAAGTTGTCAATAAAGCGTGCAAACGCAATACACATTTTAAAATGACAACTAGACAACCTCGTACTACAGTCGCTGCATAAACTTATAGATACAATATGAGTATAAGTATAAGTACATTTATTTTGAAGCAACCTTTGTGTAGGCGATGAGAACAGAACCAATTTTTAAAAAGTACAAACTATGCAACAGGCTCCTCATAATAACCATTACGATGAGAGTATTTTCCTCAGTCTGTAGTGGTAAAATAATTCTTCAAAATTCCAAATATGCAACGGGCCAACAAGCATGGCGTATTTTACAGTGTAAAAGGGACGATATTATGAAGAAAAACATGAACATAACATGCACATCATTAATAAGTTGTACTATTTGTGTGTATACAATGTAATGCAGATGCAAATTTATACAAGGCTATATAACGTTGCTGCTGTGCAACTCTACCACACTACAGGTGTACAGATTAATGGACCTCACGTACTTATTCAAAGGCAAAATAACGGTATCTTCTGTCTCTTTTCAGAAGAAGGTGTGACGTAGATGCAGCAATCACATCTTCTGTACCAATATCCTCTTTCTCCTTTCATTTCGAATTCAAACTGGTCCTTTATATCCCTTTTGCCTGCATAACGAACGATGACGAAGAATATAATCATTGAAGCCACTCGGCCAAACTACATACATCTTTTCCTAGACATATTATGATGATTTGATTTGAAGAATGATGAAACATGTAATGTAATGCCTACTTTATGCACAAACCAAAATTGTTCAATGTACGGCACCTTTGTTGGGGACGATTAACTGATAAGGAGGATTTGGATTTAGAATATTAAGAATGTGCTATTTACGATGAAAACTTGATGATTATGATAACGATAACAGTCGCTACCAAAATCGATAAAATGGTATAGAATATTCCGCTTAAATTTTAAAAAAATACACTTGAAGGTCTCACCGTACCGCCACAATTATGATAATAACATTTAAAAATCTTCCATTGAACTTTCAAAATTTCTTTTAAAACGAGACGACCACAAAAGTTACACTTTGCGTACTTGGCAAATTCGTTTCGTGGTTTTTTTTTTCTTCAAGCAATTTAAAACTGTTTTTGCAAATGTTCACATAAAATGCCAGTAATCTGGCTCATCAAAATGGTAATAATTTGTTGATTGTGTGAAATGCGCCTTTTTCTCGAGTGTTTTCAAATTATAGAAGAAGGACATCAACCATATTTAGCGTAGCCAAAAGAAGCAGAACAAGAACCTCATTGTCTGTCTATTCCGTCCTATCGTCAGGTTGAGGTTGTATTTTACTTTCTTCAAAAAATTAATTGCTGATATTATGACGGTGGTTTTGGGGCACCATCTAAAACAACCAGTAATCAAACCTTTCAGCTTTTTCGCTAAACACTCTCTACTGCTGTGTAAATAATATACTGACCTATTGCAAAATCTAGGCGTGCATTATATTTCGTCGTAGAGGAATGTTGTGTGTGATGCCGATTTGTCCCCCATTCCTGTCTTTCAACTTTCCTCCTTTTTATGATACGCCACGCATGGTACGTACACACCACACTTGCACTATTGTTACTATTCTGTATTATGTGATTTTGATGAAGGCTGAACAATGTATTTCGGGGATAATCTTGAATCAATAGTAGTAAAATTTTGTGATTACCATCGCACAAAGCATGTACACAGGTACGCATCAAGGTTTAATGCAGATATTTTCTTGTACATTTTTATGCAACTTTAATACGCGTGTAATCAAATATCGTGAGTATTTATTATGCTGCATTGTTGTGTTCCCTTTAACCGACAGCATAGCCTCCACCACCAGTAGTGTGTGCTTGTGCTAAAATGTTACACTGCATTCTTGAATACATATTGTCTATTTAACGTGAGTAACATTCAGCCCGCAGACGTTAGGTTAAATTGGTATTGTAGTAGTGTGTGTGCGAGCCTGTGAATGTAAATCAACCAACTCTCGGCTGAGATGAAGTCAAAAGGAGGACGGTTCTCTTGTGCTGATTACGATAACAATCCCCAGCAACACCACTACTACCACCACCGGTATACTTTATTAAACAGCAATCAGTATGAAGATTTTGGCAACAATAAATCTGTCGGGGGTCGCCATATTCGACGGGTAAAATACTCTACGTTTTTTATGCTATATATGTATATATGTATATCTATAAATGGAAAGGAATATAAAATAAACACGTAATGTGTAATACGGCACATCGTGAGTAAATATTAAAAAACATTTTACACTTTTTTTTGCTTTTTTGCATATATTTTACTGCTGGCCGTGTGGAGTGGATACACACATACACTTGTTTGATAGCGGCAATGTGTGCATAGTTCACCCAGTTCCCCGTAAACAGTCATTTACCTAAAAGTTATTATCACGACTACTATTTCCCTTTCAAGATTAAAGTTCGTAAATCATTACAGTACAATGTACTTCTAGAAGCATCAACATCAACTGTAAAATTGAGATTGAGAGTAACATGTACATATATGCATGTAAACAGAAGACCCACTTAAAATACCTAGTGCCTCTGATGAGACCGGAAACATCAATTATGGTTACTATTACGAGTATGAATTTGCATAATCGGCAAAAATGAATGAGACGCAGGCCAAGACCACTGAGACCACGAAAAAACAGTGAACAAAGAGCTTGTAGTCATGATGCACGCCTTCTGATAAAAATGTTTGGGTGCCTAAGAATAAATAGGAACGTGTAGGTTATTTATATTAATTTGTAGTAACAACAACCTATTCATGACATCATATTAATACAACCACGCATAGTTCACGCCGGAAGTCTCCGGAACTGAGGCTGATAGTAAAAGTTTTGTGTATGTAAAAAGTAAAGTAGGTCACTCATTTTTAAAATGCTAGTTGCTGCTTGTAGCGGTAGAGAGATGATAATAATAACAACAATGATGCTGCCAGATAATAGATACATACAACAACACAATTACAGCAATTCTTTTGTATATTGTTGTTGTGTTGTTAGTTGCTGCAGCGCATCTGTAGGGAAGCGAATCATATTTCGTTACTAAATTTTGTCTGTTGTCGTGCTTCAAACCCATGTACGCTTCGTTATGCACAAAGAATGCGAATGTGGGCAAAAAGAAGAAAACTAAAAAACTAACCAACAGTGCACATTTCATATCATTCCGCCACAAACTGTCATTAAAATGTGTCATCTTTTTTATTTATATATATATCGCTTGCATACTGCAAAAATTACAACTTTTTAGTTGTGTTGCAACTTGCAAATTGAGTTGCAAATTGAGTGGCTTCCACATGTTTTCACAAAATGATTTTTTTTTCAGTTCTGGTTTTTAAACAAGTTGGCTGCTTAAGACAACAACGTACGTTTTGGGAGGGAGACTTTAACAATATTTTAATAATAATAAGTTGTAAAAAGTATTAATAACTGTCCTCACGTGTAATGAAGCTAATGGTTTGATGATGAGGAGATCCATGTAAATGAATAAATGAAAATGCCATTAAGCTCAAAATAATGCTTACACTACCATACAAGCAAATTAAAAAAATGTGAGGTAACAAGTCGTGAACATGAAGTGCAAATTGCAAAAGGGTAGAAATCCTATTAACTTGGCAGACCAACTTCAATTTAAATTTCAAATGGCATAATAATATATATTTGTACGTGTTTGGCGTTTAGGTTGAATTGTCATTTGCGAAGGATATAGAGAAAAAGATACGAATTAGGAACCAACAGCCAACAACTAAATTATACTATAATAATATAGTATGAGCAACGAACAAAATTTGTAAAGTAAACACGATTTGTGCTGCTATAGGATATAGGCTCTATCGTGATGTATTTATATAGCGTACAACCGAATATATGTAATTAAACCACATTGATTTCCCATTACAGCCGCTGTTTTAATTAAAAGTGAACATTTGTTTGAGGTTAATAATGTGTCGTTTATTCATGGAGAGGCTTATTCTGTAGATGGATATATAGAGACAATGTATCAATGTGGTAACTTCCGAGTTCCGAGAAACTAGAAGTGAAATGTGAGTGAGAACACCGCATTGTAATTAGCATCTCTGTCATCTATAATTGGTTTTTGCTCTTGCACTATCTTACTCGAGAGTATTCAATTTGTTTATTTTGTTAACATGCATATTTTGGCGAGATGTCAACATCAAGATTACATCCATTTTTATGTGCTATTGATTTTGGAAGTTGAATAGTATTATAGTACATTGTAAAATTGTAACAAACATTTTGAATACTTATGTACTGATGACTGAACTGTCTACGAATGTACGTACGTATGCTATTTGTACAACTGCCTATAAAAATTTTATCAGGCAAATTACATTTAAAAGCTTTCTATACTCGCCATTGTACACAATTTATCATCAAGTCTAGCAGAGTTTCTAAACATTCAAATTCAACCAAACGCTTCATTAGAGTATAAAGCAGTGAGTGGGGTATTGAAACAAAGGTATTCATTACGAAGGATACTTATTTCATATTTGACTACATTCGCAAATGTTAGCTTTTATACTACTTTAATAGAATTTTTGTTCTTTATTTGCTTCGTATAAACAACTCACCCACGAATGCGACATAACCTATAAGAGAACTAATAATAATAATGGCCGGTAATAATGCGACCACTGCAGAATGCCATTTGGCTGTATCATCTATTGCCAGTTTGCTGCCTACAAACACTAGTTAACCAAAAGAGTGAACGATTAAACTAATCGCTTTAAAAGAAGCCAAAATAGTGATTCAATGCACCGCATTAAACACCTTTGCTCAACGTACTTTTCCGTGCAGGATTGCAGGAGTATTAATGTACATACCTAGCTCGTACTCGTTTCTTTTAGCCAAATATCTCGAACAAACATTCAGTGCCTATCAAGATCTATAATGATGAAAATTCTATAATAAACGACTTCAAAGATTTATTGCCCACAACACATAACGTTACTGACTGATGATAGTTCGACCGACATTATTATATCATCATGATAGAAACGCAAAAGAGAAGAAATTTTGATAACTATATGGGTATGCAATATGCATATGTATATATTCATTAGCACATCCTTATTAAAAAATAGCAGATAGGCTCTGCTGCTCTTTTTCGAAACATATGGGTAACATAAGGAAAAGCCTTGCTGACTCAGCATTCAGTGCCACTAAGGATTACAAGACAAAAGTCGATGGTAGACACATTAAACGTTTGTTTGCAATGGCGGTGATGGTGATGCGATGTTGAAATTGCCTTTACGCAGTACTACGAGGAGTGTGTCAAATAAACTGTAACAAAACAAATTGTGATTATAATATTAAACTCTTCGACACTATTACGCATCAATTTATAGTACAACAGTCATCTCAACACATCGAAGAACCAGAAATGCAAGTATTTTTTATAATAATTTTTCATGCTGTTTGTTGCTTATTCACATTTCATCTTCATGCAATTTTCGATAATTGCTTATGGTGAGCTCATACAGTACTATTTCGATTAGGAGCAATTTATTGGTCAGTAGAAACTCGAAGAATGGCATTAATGGTATTGCTTAGAAAATTCATTCGCACAATTAGGCAAATAGGTCTGTGTTGGCGTAGTTTTAGTCAGTTTTCCTTCCTTCACAAGTATTGTGGCATGCCGACAAGAGTACTTGATAACCATTTATAAGCTGCTCAGGACATGAACGAAATTGTAACCGACACTTTTTTGCATATATTTGCTAACTTCAACCTGTGTGCTTGCTCTGTGTCTGTCTGTCACGACAAGATAGACAATGCAGACAGTGAAGCAAGCCAACTGTTCATTGCCATTGTGTGTTCTATTATGCAAGATACAAGAATCTCTTCTCGTACTTAAAGTCGGTTGTTATTATAATACTGCTGCTGCGAGAAAAATTCAATGGTGGTTATAAAATAAAAGGGGGATCTCGATCTGAGGCCAAATCAGTTCATCATCCCGTCACGCAATCCTTTGGTGTAACGTAACGGAAGTGACTTCCGGATGTACGTCGTTCCCTCGTTTGTTTCCACTTTTACTGGATGGGTAATATGGTGTTTCATTCGCGACATTAGTGAATAAACACACCTGACACCAACGTTTAGAGAATTTCGCTTTATTTTCATGTAATTCATTTCGATACACATGCGTGCAAGACAGGAGGCAAAACTGTGAATACAGTCATTAGAAAAACATAAAATCATAAAACTTTCCACCGGATCATCATCGTTGGCAGTTGATACACCGGCAGCCAACCTATGGTGGATGTGTTTTCATGTTGGCAACTACTGAAAAACCAAAAGGTTGATACACTTACATTAGTTGGCACCACCTAGCCCTCACTTTGTAATTATATAGCAAGGTAATTGAGCATACATTTCGTTTGAAATGACTAGATGACTAATTCCCAATAAAAACAACAGTAGTAAATTAATCATGAGTACAAACGATACGAAAAACGTGGCTGTGCGAGGTGCTATCAGTTGCAGTTTGTGGTAGATTAAATAAAGATATAGCGCCCACAATTAGTAGTTGAGTCTTTAAAGCTCACAAATTGGGAAATTAATGAATGGCAAGATATACGTATGACGGAAGAGAGAAAAAACGCTCTCACACCTTTTGAAAAGCAATTCATTGGGCAGGTAGCACACGATATTGAGCACACTGAAGACGTAACGAGTTGCATATTTTAGTAAGGAGAAAATTCCAAATGCCTGATATTCCCTTACTTACCACATCGCCTTTTGTGTAATTACGCCCAATAAAATGTAGTAAAATGTCACTCTATATAATAATTTTAATGCGCCGGGGTATGCAAATAGCGCAATATCATGACGAAATGCATAAAAGGAGATTAAATAGAACGTATTTGGTATTAGAACATTATTTTTGTTTTAGCACCGACAGCTTTGATGATATGATGTTGTTGTGACTTGTGGTGACATAAATAAATATGAAGGAGACGGTGGCGGGGATTATAAAAATTAAATGAAACAAGATGTGGCAATTTTTATTTAAACATGGAACTAATGCCATTTGCAATACGGAATTTGCCTCAGTGAAGTTATAATAATAATAATATTATTGTTTTACTATTTAATAAACCATAGTCATCCTACGCTAAGTTAACAACGGTTTCAAATCTTTGTCTGGCGTTTTGAAAAACAAACAAAATAGTACCTAAAAATAAATGCCACTGTGAATACTTGTTTTTATTGGC
>JAHZNB010005381.1:0-13465 GCA_027744295.1 Callyntrura guangdongensis
GGTTTCCCACACAAGATTCAGTGCCAAACCACACAGGGAGACTACAGGACAATTATGTCAATAAACAAAATTTCAAAAACAAGAACCATACCGCCATCCCAAAAAAGGGGTTACTCAAAAATCGGCTATTCGTTTCACGCTCAATTTTCAACAAAATCAGCATCATTAGTAATCATTAGCCATTCATAAAACCCTTTGTGTACTTGGTCGGAAGTCGGGGTGTACAAAAAATGGTCGGTGTAATTTAAAAAAATAAAATGAAAGGAAACCTCAGAGCATAGGAGTGGGGTTGAATTTTTGCTTTCCAAAGCGACTTATACTACATCTTTGGGGGCGACATTGAAAAAATGACAAAAAAGGACGGCACGTCAGCAAAAGAAACAAATCATCAAATAAAATGCCACCGACATAAAAATAAAGATAATAATTCGACTATTTTTTGTTTTTTGAGGTTTCGATGAGACAAACGATTAAAATGATGATGCCGACGACAATGAAAATGATGAATGATTACAAAGCGGGTTGGTTGTCATTTAATGTGTACTACTCTCTCAGTGTATGCGGTAAAACCGTTAAAAACAAAAACACGGAAAATAGCAAGATGAAAGGGTAAAATGAAAGAAAACCACAAAAGTC
Organism: Callyntrura guangdongensis; assembly: GCA_027744295.1. Classification (NCBI taxonomy): domain Eukaryota; kingdom Metazoa; phylum Arthropoda; class Collembola; order Entomobryomorpha; family Paronellidae; genus Callyntrura; species Callyntrura guangdongensis. The sequence goes on from JAHZNB010005381.1 coordinate 637, forward strand.
TTTTTCGTTGTTCTTAAAAGATCTCATACCCGCATTACATAAAAGCAGTAGAACTGTATGCAGGCATTAGGCAAGCTGTAAGTATGATCGATCATTTTCTCGAAAATAACAGGTAGCACAGAAGATTTGTTTTTCTATGGAGTTGGCAAAGCAGAAGCCCAAAAGACAGGACAGGAATCGATGAACCTATGTATGTTTCCTTATAAATGCCACACAATTTCTAATGGTGCGGTGTGTAAAAGAAAGGGCAAATGATGATTTGATGACAGACCTCCATCGAATTTTTGTTATTACCCTATTATTACACTAAAAACACAAGTGTTTGGCATTGAATTGAAGAACACAAAACTAAACAATACATTTTGATTTTACAATAATAATTCGTGGTATGCTTAATCTTAGAACCCCCAACATTCAATGGAGTAAGCACAATTCAGTGATTCTTACTTAGTCATTTTAATTGGCATGTTTTTCTGAAACTGAATGAACTTGTTCTTTGACTGAGAGAAACTTTAGCGCCTTAAAATAAATTTTTAAGCCTTTATTTTCAACAACTAGATTCTAGAAGTTGTATGTTAGTACATGGCCCATAAAAAATTAAAAAGTTGAGATAATGTTTAAAATAACTATCTTCTTGTGTGGCATTGTGGTAAATAGTAGTGTACAATATTTTACAGAAGTCTCAAATATTACCCCATATTTCTATAAAATTCCTAATGGAACCATAAAAAATCGTCATACTTTCTTTTTATCCGTCAAAAAAAGTCTTCACACTTTTCCTTTTTGAAACGCAAGTAAAAATTTACGCACATTAAAGTTAATGTAGCATGAAGCCTTCTCATTACCGACAAGAAGGTCTGTTGCTTTGCTACTGTTGACTGTTGTTACTATTTGGTTCAAAAGCCGGAACCTATTTAGCCACGCTTCTCAAATAAAATTATTTAATGTTGTAGTTTTTTGTGTTAATGATAACATTACGCACTAGAAACAACACCCCAGCACTCACAATACTACTTTTACCACCAGCATTGCATTAGTTGCATAACTGATTGCATTTATTCCACCTTTCCCCCTATATGTCTGGGACACAATTGTTTTCATTGCCGTGCAATACAAAAATAAAATCATTTTCGAAATTGCTTGGATCAAATCAAATTACCGCTTCTTTTATTCCACTGCTCTGCTCTCACCACTTTCCTCTGTGTACCTCTCCCAAAACACAAAAAACAGGCAATATACATTACACTTTTTACGTTTACGCTATCACTTTACAGATGAAACCATGAGAGATGACTATTTTATGATTACAATACCATAATAATGACTGCTGATGAAAATATTTTCTCTTTGTGCTTGCTCATCCTCCTTTTTTTACCTGAAATTAGAACCATCAACAAACATACACATTTCAGCTACACGATCCTTTTCTTTCTACCTGAAGAGGAGTTTCCCATAACCAAAAAGCTTGTGGGAAACTTGTCTTGGTCCTCTTCATTTTTTACACACATGATACGGTTTTGTCCTTGCAATAACATAAAGTGGGTAGTCCTGGTCTATTGTTATTATTGTCTGTTCAACCCACCGGCACCACTGCCACCACCACCGCAACACTGGTAACAATGGTAAAAGATGCTTGCTGATCATCATTTATGATGATGCCGAGATGATACTATGGTGCCTGCTATTCATGTACTTCTGTAAATTTTCAAGAATCTCAGGAGCACCAAAGCGTAACAGATTAAACCAGTAGCCGGTTTCAGGTTGTAGCTCCTCCAGATAGAAACTGAGGTAATAGCCATACATCTTCCTCACATGACGACATTTCCCTTGATTATTTTGAAAAAATAACACCGTTTACTCCTACCGCTACTACACAACTACAACTTCTCCTGCAACTTGCTACCATTACGAGAGAACAGCATCGCAGCTGCTGATTATTTTTATACCTGGTTCTATAAAAGAGAAGCTTGTAATCTTAATCTTGTCAGTTTGCCCTCACTGCTACTAGGCTATGGTTTGTCTCGGGAAAAACTCATTATTCCCCGTTTCTCTGCTATTTTTTCTTTTCCCCTCTACTGTCGTTTTTTCTTGCTGTGTGGCTTGTATAGTAGAAAGAATTAACTGCAGTACGTACACAAATACATGTACGCCTATTAATATTCTTGGCTCATCACGATCACACTGTACCAGCAAGCAGGACACAGCAAGAGAGTAGTATGTTTATGTAAATGTTTTTATGTAAATTGGATTGGACAGGCACTTGGTGGTGGTGGTACTGGTGGTGGTGGCAGAAAGATTTTATATTATTTTTACTGTAGAGATTGAAGAGAGAAAAAATATCCCTACTAAAATGCTACACATGCACGTCGTGAATGCAGTAGTTTATATGCACTTTTCTTTCTATCTATTTATTTACCACATTTTTCTTGGTAAACAGATACTGCTACAAATCCCAACATCATCATCATTGTCGTCATTCCAAAATTAAATGCGCTACAAACAAAGCTGTCAGTATCAGATACAAGTCGGTATAAATCACCTTTTCTGTTGTGTGCGCGTGTGTGTGAGGAATTACAGATGAGAAAATATTTGTCTTCAAAAGATGCACCAGGAGCGTCAATGTTGAGATTTATTTTTTTCTTCTGCTTCTCTGAATTATTTTATCCTTCAAAATAAAATTCCAGAGAACAAGAAGGAAACAGATTCAGTAAGGCAATTGTGGTGGCACGGAAAATGAAAAAAAAAACTTTTAATAGCACAAGGAAAACAAAATATTATGTAAAATAAGAGGCAAGGGAGATGAATGGAGAGGGAAGGAGATAAAACAGTGGAGAAACCAACGTTGCTTGCAGGATTTGGCAATAAGACAGTAGGGAAACGGTGATGAAAATGAGTAAAATTCAGTCGCTTGGAACAAAACGAAAAGTATCTGTGTGGTGGTGGTGCAGTGGCTGCCTACAGTGTGGCTTGATGGTTGTTTTGCTCTAGTGTCTGTTGTTATTGTGAAATGAGTCAGAAGTGGAAAAATGAGACGAGATGTGATACGATGATGATGATATGATACTGCTATCAAGAAGATTTGATGATACTACTTTGTTTTTTTCTTCAACATTTTTCTTTCTTCTCATGTCTTTTTTCACTAAAGCTCTTTCGAGCGTAAACCGAGACGACAAACAATAACAACAACGGTAATGAATTCAAAATTTGAAAGCTTATTGTGCGGCTGCTGTAGTACAAGGATGGAATAGCGTAGAGAAGAGTGCAACAGCGTGGAGAAGTGATGAAAGTTGCTCTGTCTGCGTGTAACTCTTTCCAGGGAATTGAATTAGAAGAATGGTAAAACTTTAACTTTACGCATTTTAGCGAGGTACAGATAAAACGTAATCTTTCTGGATGATCATAAAACCTGGAAAATGATGAAGGCTGACTGCATCCTCGTCTTCTTCTGACAAGACGTGTGTGCATGTCGCCAGGCATTTTTTTTTACTGCGGAGCATCATCAAAAACACTTGTTTCGCTGCCTACAGCATAGCAGCAGATTGGATACAGCAGCTTGTCTTACTAGTAGACACTATCTGACAACACAATATGCTTTCCAGAGAACATCTTTTCCAGAAATTAGGAAAAAGTCATAAAATGCTGTCTGTTAGAAGGAATTGCGTTTTCTTCACGCATTTCTTTTGGAAGGAGTGGAGGAAAGTGTCGACATTCAACACTTAAAATTTTCTTCTTTTTTTCGTTCATGTCATACTTATATGATGATAACAACATGCTCACGCCTTATCACTTTCTCAGGGACAGCTAGTATACATTCACAGACACATCATGTATCTCCATCCGAGGGTTTGCACTACTTTGGTAGCTTCTTAGGTGCACATCAGTCGCTTTTTATTTCATTTTCTCTCTCTCTCTCTTTCGTCATTACAAAAACACTTTCGGCAAATGTATCATGGAGACTATATGGTCGTGTCTGTAAGTAAGCAACGAACCACGATTCTACAAGTAACAGACAACACTCTACAAAACACACACTACTTTTACTGTTTCGCAGGAAACTGACGAAAAACAGTCGTAAAACAATTTTTATGCTTATGTCAGTGTCTATAATGATACTAAATGGCAGGCAGCGCCACCCGAACATTTTACCAACAGCATCCATTGCCACTGTCTACGTTTTATCCGTTAAAACATTTCCCCTCTCATCTCATCTTTTTTTGGAGTAAGACCATAAGATTCCACATCATATCATCATTATTCGAGGACCTTCGCTTTCTTAAAGGAACAAAATAATTTCTCTCTTTTTGGGATCACACTACAACATGCAACCAAGCCACCTTAACTCACTAGAGAGTTTTTTACGACGGTCATTTTACCACCATTAGTGGCTAGACTCTCTGAGAAGAAAGGGTACCTGCATTCTATCATACCATCCCTTTTTCATATTATAGCTAGAGATATGGCTAGATAATATATGCTTTATACTTAGAAACATAGTAACCCCTGGTCTTCAACCCAGAGATACGACACAACCACCACTATCATCATCGTCTTATTTTTTTCTTCTTTGTTACTGCGGTCTACATTTCACGAAGTCTACCCACTACCCACCAACAACAAAAGCGCTTGTGTTTTACCTTTACCCTCCTCATCATCTTCTTGTTCCTGAATTTTGATTTTCTTCTTAAAAAAGCCGGAGGCTTAAAATCTGCTTCTATCTTTACCTATTTTTTCTCTCGATGAATGTGTTGATGCGGATGCTGCTGTGTTACTGCTGGAGATACACACTGCCACCCTAACCGCAGCCATTTCTGGGATTTTTCCGCCCTACCGACCCCACTTTCAATATTTGTGCTCTTCTCTGGTTGTAAATGTAAAAATGTATACTATTTTCCAAAGAAAAAATAAAAGTGCGGCAGGTGCAGGTGTATTGTGTACAACCACTGGTGGTAGTAATGGTAATGGTCCCTACACCAACATCATCATTATCGTCATCTATTTTATTTTTACTGTAAGGCACAGTAAACCTATGGGAAACAGATAAATACGTCACTGTGTACGCATCTACAGAAAAAATGGGCCACTACCACCACCATTCATCCATACCAAACCATACCATTATCTTCCTCATTTTCTTTCGTTTTTTTTGACTTGACCTTATCTATTCAAAGTTCGTAAAAGTAGAAGCCTAATAATTGTAAGCGTGCATCAGCAACGATATATCTGAGATAGATACCTGCTTTACGATCATTTTCGTCTTTTTTAAAATTTTGAATATTTCTCTCGTCTCTTCAAATAATATAAAAGAACGGAGCATCTTGTTGAGACAGCATCGTAAAATTATTGTAAAACGTTTTATTTATCGAAGTATGTATACATATTTCAAAGCCTAAAGTAGGATAATGATATTAAAACGATATGATGATGATGATGATAGTCAATACGTAAGTAGGTACATATCAACATACTTCGTCGGCATAAACAGTCATCTCCGCCATAATTTTCTTTTGCGTTCTTCTAAAACTGTGCACGCACCTCATTTTCCTTTGCAGTAACTTTTCTCTTGTTGCCTTACGACCATCACCGATAATATTATGTTTTTGGTAATTTCTGGGAATAATTTTTTTTAGTAAAGCACACAAACACATCATTATTGGGCAGTTGTACATTGGTATTAGGGTTGTTGTTTGTTGTTACATTATTATGTATTATGTGCCCGTAAATTTGGGATATATTACTGTAGCAGCAACGGCGACGACGACGGCAAACGATAAACCGGCTCGTTTCAGAAAGGCATTAAATATTAACAAGGCTTCAATACACACACTTTTCAGTGCACTGCATATGTTGGAAGAGGATTCTCGTATCGGAAATGAAAACCATCGAAAATAAATGGCTCACAAAATGATGATACGATTGTAAAAGCCTTTTTATGATGACAGGTTACTTCCACATCCCGTATATTTATCCCATATTCCGAGAGAACCTAATCTGGGTATTAGTTCGCTATTCTCATTTCTAAAAAAATAGTTGTTTACCGGTAGACAAGTAAATATATATCCCCCAACTTCCTCTATTTTTTTCCTCTTTAAAAAATTCTTTCAATACAGCTTTTCCTTTGGCGCAAAGCAAATCAACTATTAAAACTAACTAAACCTCGTAAAACTTACAAAGGAAGGTTAAAGAAACAGTATTACCCTCGGTAAATACGCCAAATGAATGACTACTTTGCAGTACACGTACACTACCTACTACACTACACTAAGCTCCTTATATTTTTTGTTGCTCCTATAATGCTACTCTTGCCGCCAGCAAATCAGACAAGAATTAGTAGTATTAGACTTTCTGATTTTTTTTCTTTTCACGTTAATTTTTTTTATCTTCCTTTTTGCACCTTTTCCCCGTGAGCGGTACGAGTGTGCTTAGGTGGAAGAAACGAGGGAAATGATGTGTCTTTAACAAACAAGCAAAAGAAAACAATTTGACTTGTTGCATGAATAGGATTTTTGCTCTGAATTGTTGGCTGCTGAATTTCCTTTTTGACTTGCCACAAACCGGCATGGGTAATCATATCACAAGAAAATATGATGATGATCAACATTAAAATGCACATATAGATATAATACCGGCATAATATTACCTGATAGGGTGATGTTACTTGATGTGATCGTTAACACAAACACCGCCTATAAAATAGTTGACGTGTATCAAACTTGGAAATCTGCTCACATTATTGCAGCTGCAGCGGTTTATACTATACTTGTCGTGTTGTGGGCAATTAAAACGCACGCATGTACCACCATCATATTATGTACTTGCTCTACGTTAAAGCTCTCGGTGACCTATGCTGGGGTTTTTGCTCATTTGTGTAAATAAAGCAAGGCGAGAGAAAAAAAATGAGGGGAAAAATACAGTTTCACCCACTTATCGCAATCTACGGCTGCTCCTCTTGACTTGATTTGTGTCTGTATCACAGAAATTCGCAGTTAAGACTGCACCTGTTTATCAGATTTTGTTACACATTTTCATAGAAAAAATGAGAGAGAAAACCTGCAGCTAGTGGAGTGGCTCTGCACCGAGCTTATTTACGAGGTGACTATTATAATAGCCCAACCACCATTACAGTGATTATGAATATGGTTTGGCACATGGCACTCCACCAGTTCACAAAGACGCTGTAGGATAAAAGCAAGGTTAGATTATACGATGCACATTTAAAGTCAAACTTAAACAATGTAGTGAACGACCACAATCATGGTCATCTATAAAATCACAAAGTGCGAGAAAGCTATGCCTAGGGGAGGACAAAAATGGATGATGAAAATTATGTTGAAGTAGGAAATAGAAGAGAAAAAAGGCTGAAAACAATTAATGGCCCTTCAACTATTGAAAGTGGAGACTTCTACTTGGTTTATAAACATAACACATCGATGATATGTATCTACCTGAATCCTGTTACTTTAATACGTTCTGATTTTTTTTCTTATCGGCATTAAAGTAAACCACCAACGTTTGTTTTACTTTCCTTTCAATCCAGAAGTACTCTCATTCATTCGAAAGATAATTTTACACACTGTTTTAAATCTACACTCGTTCTGATGTTTAATTAACCAAACCTAAAGTAACCCAACAAAGATAAACATAGGATACGCCACTGCTGAACTTGATAGAATAAATTTAGAACTCGTAAATTAACTACCAAACTAAAACACGACAAGGTTTGCGTGTATACAATGTCACGAGCCTTTCGTTTAAATTTTAGCACTAAAAATCAGTGCTAAGAAAATAGGCTACTATGTATGTGTGACAATGAGTGAACGACGAAAATTACCATAATCATGATTATCCTTCCGATTTTCGTAGTACTGCAAATCCTTTAAGTCAACAAAACCGAAACACATCTCTATGGACTGAGCATAATTAAGCATTGTTATTTGAAATTAGCAAGTTACGATTGCCGATACGTTTCATCAGCGGTAAAGTGTAAACTATTTGGCGGTTGCCGTACTCATTAGCAAATTAGGAGTAAATAAGCGACAAGAGTTTTCCTCCTCTTCAAGCCTCTTATGCAAATGTAAAAGGAAAGGGAGGGCGAATAGCAGATATTTTTTTGCAATCTTTGTCTGGGGCATCTTAAAAATACCGTGCCAAGCTAGTACGCACGTTATACTCCTTTCCCCCTTCTTCATCATCACCACCACCACCGTGGTCTTGACAAGGAACTAACTTCAAACGACAAAAATGATTTTTTATCAAAGGCATCTTTGAGCAGCTGCAAGCGAGTGTGTCTTCTGAATCTACACACTCTCTGGTGTAATGCTGGCAGACAGACAGGCTGAGAGGAGAGAGGAGGAGGAGGATGATCATGAGGATGAGAATGGTGTTCATCATGAACATCTAATTGAATGCCCATAAAAACTTGAATACGTAACGACAAGGCTCGGCACATACCTACTTACACACATGCACAAAAGTACAAAACTAATAATAATATATGTAAGCTGTATGCTTTTATCAAATTCAATGCAAAATTCCTCCCCCTCCTTTGCAACCATATATTTTTACCAACTCTCTTCTTTTCCTTTCTTAAAAAAACACGTCCCTGTGTGCACAAGCACACACGACAGACATTTTTTTCTTGAACGAAAAACATGAGTGATCTTGCTTCACATGGCATCATCATGGCATCTTTTCATTTTTATACAATAAATTCGCAGCGTGTCGGCTCGTTTGGCTAATCGAGACTGTGTCCGATCACGGTGTCGGCGGGGGTTTTTGTGTACACTAATCCAAAACACATAATATGTACTGTAGTTGTAGTAGAAAATACTACAACTCACCCTCACCAGCATCACCACCACCAGGTAAAATACAAACACATATATCTTCCGCGAAATAAAGGCATTTCTTCTTAATTTTTAAAGTTGACGACGTCTCTTGTACTGCCTGGTGCTGGCAATGCGGTTATTATTGAGGAGTGCTAGGGGTGCCGGGGTGGTGTGCGCTGTATACATTTATCAAAAATCATCGCAAGATGATAATAATCATTATTTTTATACAATTTTTTTCGAAATCATATTTTACGACGGTGAGCAACGATCCAGAGAGAATCGAAGGCAGGAAAGATTTTTTTGTAAAAAAGAATGTTGAGGGTTCATATGGGTTGCATATGCAAGAAAAGATTTTTTTCATTTTTCTGAAAAAAATAGATGGGAGTTTTTGTATAGAAAAAGCAGTGAATTATGCAATGATAATAATAATAGTAATAATGATAGCGTATATCGACGAAAAATTCAACGGAGCATTTCATATGTGCTATTGACCTTCTCTATTCCCGTCTCTTTAATGCAATCTGTTCGATTTTTTTCTGCGTACTTTTCTCAGACCTCAGGCAGTTTTCTATTTTTCAAGAGAAAAACCAATAAAACGGCTTTTACACATCTGCCTCTTATTGAAGCAGAAAAATAGCTGATTGCGACATGTGTCCGTCTGGGTTTATGTGCCAAACTTAAAAATAACCTTATCACGTTCGTTGCCATTATTTGTGATTGCAACAAGATGATTTGATCATCATGACCGTCAGGATGATGATGATGATTAAGCTGTAACTTGACGACAAATTTTTATGACCACAGAACATCGTAAAAGCCAAAGTAAGAACGAGAAAGCGGGTTGATTTTTCCGGAACCGTTAGACCAATCATCCTCCTCAAAAAACTCACATTCTCATCTTCAACTTAATCACCTCACCACCACCGTAAAGTCAGTCATCAACACAGAAAGCCATTTTCTTTTTTTTACTTTTTTATTCGTTTACGGCACAAGTAGAATATCTCTGTAAACCAAGTGCAATGATGACTGATGACAGTCAATTAGTCCATTCATGGAATTCTCTGCTCGTTTTCTCGTAAATGGAAAATTGGCTTCTTTGACAAAAAAGAAAGGCAAAATTGTGTGCATGTGTGTGTGTGTGTTTCTCTCTCCCTCTCTTCTATCCTCTTGGCAATCAACTTCTCTTAAACAACTTGTTGTGTAGGCCAAGTCAAAAGTAAATGGACGCTGAGTAATTTTCGTCATCACCGCTGCCGCCACCAACACTTTGCTCATTCAGTTTTGTAGCTCATTAAAAATATTAAGTACTTTTAGAAAATAACGTTTTGCTGATCTTCTTTAACTACGTACCTATAATACTTTATTACCATGAAACGGGCTGCTCGGCAAGTGTGGGAGGAGGTACACCGTACCCATTATCGTTTTATTGTTATTGTTATTGAAAAAGAAGTCTTCATCGTCAACATTATTATTTTTCCTCATTCTCTTCAAACTCCAAACCCAATCAAGTTTTCTTTCCCTCCTGCCCCACCATCACCACCACCACTACCATTCCTGCGCGTTTGCTTGCGTCGTACGCGTAGTGAGCATTAAAAAAGTGCTCGTTAAAAAATGCTCATGTAATAGCTTTAAACTGCCATTGAAGCGTGGACAGGGGACGAGGAAGAAAAAAGGCGACGACTTCACTTTAAATTTTTGCGTGTGCACCTCAAATGTCAATGTCAATTACGGTCTAATATGTAAACATTATAAAGGTGTTGCTGGTCTTGACGTTTAATGAATACCGTTTGAATTTTTTTTTTAAAAATAGTGTATATTGGCTTTTACCTGTACTCTATTAACAAACATGCAAATTTTCAGAGAGAAAAAATCTCGAATGTTTTTATAGGTACTATGCTTTCCTTGTGATGATGCTATATGTGAAGTTAACGATTTCCCGTTGCTAACCTCACATGAAACAAACGTGTTATATATGTTGTGGTTGTATGTGTGTGTGCTTCAAAAATTAGGCCTTTGAAACGGCATTTTTGTTTTTTTAAATATTTTTCTTTTGAGTTATTTACAAAATGTGTGACTGTTTTTTTAACATCACCTTCATCATCGACGTTTTTAAAATGGTAAGGTGTTCCTTGTAATCAGGCAGGCGCAAGTTTTGTAAGACCAAAGATTGGGAGTGTATAGGTATCTGCGAACGCTGTTAATGTCATTACCTTATTTACAAGTGTCTTTTGCACTTTATTTGCATACCGTCGTCGGTAACAACGGTGATGATGACGGTGAGAGGAGGGAAAAAGAGCTCATTAAAAATGACTATATGGCTAAAAGTGAATACAAAAGCATGTGAGCTTTTCTGTTTTGTTCTCCGTTTTTGCTGCTGACGATGACGATGAGTTGGTTGGATGACTGAGCAGAAACAAGCCGTTTTTCGTCTCTCAAAATATGCACAGTCTCAAGTCAGCCTCTCAGGAAAGAGAGAAGAATGATTACCATGACGACGAAAAGGAAAGATGCTGGCTGATGATGATAAAATGTGTGTGCTCCTCTTTTACTCTGCTGTGTGGTTCAACAAGTGTGTGCTGTGTTGTTGCTCCTCTATCTGTTCTTAATGTCGTCTTTTTGTCTTTTTTTCAAGAAAAAAGTCCTTATAAGCGACATAACAACAGCAGAAGGAGAGAAGAAGACGAAAACAATATTGTTTTCTGAGAGCTCGTTAACGAGAATGTTTTTGTCCACCGCAGACAGGCTAACAGACGACCAGGTTAAAATATTGTACCTTGTACACAATATATCATGAAAACATACGCATAGATAGATAGATACATGACATTGTTGAAGTTCGGTTTCGGTGGTGGTGGTGTGGGGAGCTTTATTAAAATATATAGTGATAGCGATGTGCAAGCAGGCAGGTATGTATCTTTTGAATGGTGAAAATTTACATAGATAATTTCCTTTTACAAGAGTACCTATAGTTTTAATAATAATAATAATACCTGTCTGTTCATTGTATTAAGTGTGCATAGTCGTACTTGACACGCCAGCAATAGTGAGTTATGCTGATAATAAAAATGATAAAATGGCAATGTCCCATCATCGTTCATCGTATAGAAATAATAATAATAATAATGAGATACAGGCTGAGCCGAGGAGTACATAGGTACCAAAAATACATAAGTATTCATTGGCTTCATTGAATAATAAGCACGCTGTCGGCTGCTGCCAACGCTGATTATTATTACGGCAATGATGACGAGTACGACGCTCATCAATTGAAAAGAAGAAACAGGTGAACACCAGATACCTTAATGTCACTTCCTTTTTCGGAGAGAAGAAAATAGGAAAGGGGAGAGAAGATGGAAAATAATTAGTATTGAAATTGTGCGTATGGCTTATTGCTTACCATAGAAACGGTTTTGTAAATGGATGTCGTGCACAAATTTACGTTGCTAATGTTATTATAATGAAGTGGTATCGCACTCTGAAATCTAATTCGAAGAAAATATATGGCTAAGTTCCTTGTTTTTTAATGTTTCGATAAAGGATTGGCAAGTTTGTTGTTGATCGTCATAAAAATACCCAAGTACATTAAACCTACGTACCTACACGCACGGTAAATTGTGTATGTCACATAAATGTCATTGCACGCGATGGTGTAACATTGAGTGCGCACATGAGTTTTAACAAAAATCAAACGTGGATAGTAGTGCTTTCTCTCGTACACAGATTTGGTGGTTGCGAATGGAATTAAGTTGGGATTTAAATTCGTTTGAAGAAATGCAATTTCAAAATAAATTTGCATTTACAGAAGTTTACATGTAAATTTACTTACCAGGGACGTCGTGTTTCCAGTTGTAGAAAAATATTCTTCAATGTTTTTCTTCGTTCTCGTTGCAAACTACTACACACCCTTGAGATTCATACTACACAACTACGGCTATTAATTTTCCGCCAAAGGATTAAAAGTGTTAAATGGGACGAAAGATTTACTTCTGTTAACTGTCACA